>PVKC010026308.1:0-16178 GCA_004027635.1 Crocidura indochinensis | reverse complement strand
AGAGAGAGAAAGAAAGAAAATAATAAAAAAGTATCTTGGACTAGGGCTAGGACTAGGCTAGGACTCACCGGACTCAATTGTAGAATATATTTATTTTGTTTGTGACCCTGTGCTTAATTAACATATTTTATATTGTAATAACTTATCAATTAGTAATAGCACTTAATAGAATACTGACAAGTTTAGGAGTAAGAAATCAACACCCCAGAAATGCCAAAACAACAAAGTGCAAGGGTTAAGACAATTTGATTCTAGGAGCTAGAATGAAAATAGAACAGAAGTAAGAAGCTACCTTGCACACTGCCAGTAGGCTGGCCGAAAATCTCCATGAAGGATTCCTGGGCCACCTGAGTCCTCTTTTGGAATTCCTTCG
The DNA here is from genome assembly GCA_004027635.1 of Crocidura indochinensis. Taxonomy (NCBI): domain Eukaryota; kingdom Metazoa; phylum Chordata; class Mammalia; order Eulipotyphla; family Soricidae; genus Crocidura; species Crocidura indochinensis. The sequence continues at coordinate 15,805 of PVKC010026308.1, read as the reverse complement.
ACCTAAATACTAGGGGCTTTCAAAAAAAAGGGGGGGCTTTCTAAATTATTTTGTTATTTTTGACAAATTTACTATTTCTCAAAGCACCCATTATTAAATGGGAATACATATTTGATTCATATTAATGGCTAATGAAATAATAGTTTAAAATATCTTTAGGCCTAGCAAAAGTAGTTAAGCATAAAAACTGATATTTTGCATTTATAAAATAAACTTGTCATGTAGCAAAAAGAGGAAATTGATGTTTTCTGTTTTTGTTTTTTTGGGGGGATTGTTTTGATTTTTGGGCCACACGTGGTACACTCAGGGATTACTCCTGGCTATGCTCTCAGAAATTGCTCCTGGCTTGGGGAACCACAGGGGATGCTGGAGATCGAACCCAGGTCTGTCCTGGGTCAGTCGTGTGCAATGCAAACATCCTACCACTGTGCCATTGCTCCGGCTTTTTCTGAAATTTTTATTACCCTAAAAAGGCAACTATTTCTGTGGTTTTGTTTTTACTTAAAATTTACTCACATAATTCGCATATGAACACAGTATATGCATGATCTCTCACTGTAAAATAAAGGAAAAGTATTGATATGAGCATAGTAGTCCCAATAGAAGTGAGGGGTTAACTCCCTTATTCCACTAACAATAAAAAAAAAGACAAACAGAAAAATCCCATCTGCCCATATGACAAGTTCAGAACCAGACACCTGTGTGGCAAATATGTGTAGAAGTGAGTTCCACAGATGCTCTAAATTTAGTACAAACCATATGCTCAATGATTTACTTAAATTGAATTGGGAGGGTGATCCACTATACAAAAAGTCCACTGAGCAATTAAAGAACATGTTTTGCTGCTCTCATCTCATCTTCCCTCCTTTAGTCCCAGATGTTACAGCACTACAGAGACATTAGTCAATTTGTTAATTTATTGTCAGATTGCTAAGGGTTTATGAAGATTTTGACCCATTTTGCTCCATTCATTTTGGCAGCAAGATTAATTTAATTATAACCATCTTGGGGACAAAAAGAGTACAGTAGGATATCATATGTTATTTTTTATTGTCTTTAATCATTTCAAGCTTTTGTGCACTTCCAATGTATGAATATCTGGAAGATTTGAATAGTGATTAAAGAGGCTAACATATATACTGCTTAGAGTAAAGTTTATGGTTCCACAAACTATCCTCACATCTTTAAAAATTTTATTCAAGGGCTTCAAATGAATATTGTTCATTTATGTTTTAAAAGGTTATATTTAATTATTAGACATGTTTCTCAAATACTGCATGTTGTGGTTCAAGCATGGATGTGCAATATAAAGTTCTAGTTTACACCATCAAAAAATCCTCACCACAGATTTTGGTTGACTATTTTAAATGTAAGAAAAATATTGGGGCTGGAGTAGTGGCACAGCGGTAGGGCTTCTGCCTTGCATGCAGCTGATCCAGGGCCGACTATGGTTTGATCCCCCAGTGTCCCAGGAATGATTTCTGAGCACATAGCCAAGAGTAACACCTGAGCATCACTGGTGGCCCCAAAACAAAAACAAACAAGCAAATAAAACAAAACAAGCAACAGAAAAAGAAAAAGAAGAAAAGAAAAATATGGTATAAGTTTCTAATTTAATGTCAAATAATTTGATAATACTATAATATTTTATGGCATTCTAGAACATAGACAGACACCTTGAGTTTTTGTTTGCTTATCTAGAAATGGGGTATCTCTATATTCTTATTCTATGATAGTATAGGACCGGATAACTTCATCTAGAAAACAGAATCATTCACATAAAAATGCTTTCAGTATTGTTTGGGTAATTGGAAATTAGGATTACTTTTTAATATATATTTTAGTGGTATTGCATGTTATCATCCCAGATAAATAGTATCTACAAGAATAGAAATCATTATAGAAATACTTATCTAATACTAACGTACTTCTAATTTAGATTTTGTACCTAGTGAGTCCTCATTAAATATATCTTGAATAAAATTGCTGACTGCCTAATTACTGTATGCAAATGAATGTTGACTCATACAAATTCAACATTCAAAGAAAATATAATGATCATCTTTCAAGGAAATGAAATAAATGTCTACCAAGCCTTTGGTTCTCAAAATATCTTCTCTAAATTAACAACTTTGCATTTTAATCAAAAGAAATGCCACTATCTACAGTTGGTTCAACATTTGTTAATACACTAATTATCAATATTTACAAAAGTATGATCAACTTTTGGCAGAAACAGTGGAACAATTGTTTTAAAAATATTTTTAAAAATGTCCCATTAAATGTATTAGATCAGATTCAGAAATATTGTGATAATAGATTAATTTTAAATGATTTCATTGACGTATCTTAGATTACAATATTTAACTTATTATTTTGAGTTGCAGAACAACTTTTATACCAAAAGTGCTTATAATTTAAATGCATCATTTAAATAACTTGAGACATAATAAGTATTAAGAACATGAATTAGTTTGATTACTATACATTTATATATTATATAATGCATGGCATTAATTGATTTTCCTCTAATATTACTAAACTTTAAAAATTATATGTAAGCCATTGTCATCTACAGAATCCTTGGTTGAAATTCAGAGATACAGTGAGACAGAGCCATTCCCATCACCAGTTACAACCTTCCTCCACCACTGTTCTCAGAGTGCATCCCATTCCACCATACATTGTCATCCTTCTTGCCAACATAATAGGTCCATTTTTTAATTTTTAGTTGCTAAAGTTTGAGTGTCATGATTTTACTGTTTTGGGCCGTAGCTTGGAAGTTTTGTTCTGTCCTTATTTTTAGAACTTTCTTATTTTTAAGATATATTATTATTATTATTATTTTGTTTGGGGGCCACACCTGTTGACGCTCAGGGGTTACTCCTTGCTATGTGCTCAGAAGTCGCTCCTGGCTTGAGGGACTATACCGGACGCCTGGGCATCGAACCTCTGTCCATCCTAGGCTACCACGGATAAGGCAGACACTTTACAGGTTGAGCCACCTCTCCAGCCCCTCAGATATACAATAGTATAAAATAATGACTTATGGAAGTTAGTTGTGTGTGTGCGAGCTTTGGTATCTTTGAATCATATAAAGAGCCTGTCAGAAGCGACTTCTGAGTGTAGAACCAGAAGTAACCCCTGAGAGCTGCTTCATTATCTTTACATTTTAGATTAAAATCACTTAAATGAATTAACCAGATAATTTAGGAACAGAATTATGCATTAAATTGCTTAAATTATAAAATCTTTTTTTTTTTTTTTTTGGTTTTTGTGTCACACCCGGCAGTGCTCAAGGGTTACTCCTGGCTCCATGCTCAGAAATTGCTCCTGGCAGGCACGGGGGACCATATGGGGCACCGGGATTCGAACCGATGACCTTTTACATGAAAGGCAAACGCCTTACCTCCATGCTATCTCCCGGGCCCCAAATTATAAAATCTAATGCATTATTTCTACTTGGTTACACATAATTTCAGTGTAAATTCTAATATCACATTCTCTATTTTGTAATGTCAAAAGTATTTTTCAGGGGCCCGGGAGATAGCATGGAGGTAAGGCGTTTGCCTTTCATGCAAAAGGTCATCGGTTTGAATCCCGGTGCCCCATATGGTCCCCCGTGCCTGCCAGGAGCAATTTCTGAGCATGGAGTAAGGAGTAAACCCTGAGCACTGCCGGGTGTGACCCAAAAACCAAAAAAAAAAAAAAAGTATTTTTCAAATGTAATGATTATTGCTAGATCATGTTTAGCTTTATTGATTATTATTCTTTTATGTTTCCTATTATGGGAAGACCTAAGAGCAGTATAATATTTTTATTTCTTGTTTTTTTTTGTATACAAAATTATTATAGAATATGTATTTTTAAAGGGCAGCTGATTTTTATGGTGTATCTCAAGCCTATTAACAAAGATTCATAATGAGAAAGATGTATTTTTGCATTACTAATGTGTACATTTCTACTGCTAGAATTGAGGGCATGACAATTCAGAAAAATAAAAAGTAGGGAAAAGGATTGAAACTGCTATGATGCTGAAGAAAAGATCCAAAATCAAAGAAGTTTAAGTAAGTCTAAGCTACATTGTCATTCACAATTTTCATTTTTAAAGGGATTTGAAAATTGAATATGTTAACTACCTTTTACCAATGACAAATTTGCCTTCCTGAATGTTAAAGTAACTTCTGTTACTATATGATTTTTGATATCTGAAATGCAATTACAAAGCACACTTGATAAAAACAGATATGATGTTTCCTTGGCTTAGAAATTACTAACCCTCCTATCTGCAGCATTCAATGTCAAATTCTAAGTACGGTAAATGTGTTTGGCCTCATGATGCATTAAATATATGTCCTTAATAATTTTATTCTGTTTACTAACTACTTGCATATTGCTTATACATCATGGATGTTTAAAAATGGTAATATACAGCCAAAATAATATAACAATTTACATTTTTACATTAAATATTTATAAAATATTAAAGACTGGTAGGAGATCCTTCTAACTTTTAATTATATTATGAAAGTGAAAACTAGTTCAGCAATTCTCTGAAGAGATATTATCTTCTGCACCAAAATAATTTTTTAAAATAAATCCAGTCAATTGTTCCCATTTCTTAATACTCTGACTGCTCTGCAATTTTATAGCTCTACTGTAAAGTCAGTTTATACTTAATTCACACAGTAATAATGATGGATTTAGGCAGAAAAGATCATATAAACATGGTTCATAGTAAAACAAGTAGTTGACTATGTTGTAATGGATTTTCAAACAAAAGTTAATAGTGTATTTTCTAAGAATTATTCTCACTTGTAGTTGAAATTGCCGAGCCCTCTAAAACAGTAAAATGTTCTCTTTCCATAATTCTACTACATTTTACATATTGTCATTTACAACGGAATTGGATTCATAGCCATCAACCCACTTATAGAGAGTTGAACTAAACTATTTATTTTAAAATGAAAGTAATGCCACCTAATTATAATCACCTATTTATTTTAAGCTCTATACTTATGATCATTATATAAATGCTATTGCATAAGCAAAACTAAGTGACTACATTTAACTGCATTGATGGCAGCTAAAGGTTAATAATTTAACCTGAGATGACATAAATTGCATAAATCTAATCTTATAGGATTATGGCATACTTATAGTTTTTATAAACATAAATATAACTGCACTACTAAAATTATTTTAATGTTTTTTATTTTATGCATTTAACATTAAACATATAAAAGCATGCATAATTAAACCATCAATTAGGATTTCATGACACTTGACATATATGGCTCAGTGTGTTTCAGTGTTATTAGCACATAGCATCAAGTGATACCCAAAAAACATAATTCTATGTTATTACTTGTTTATTAGCTTATTATTCAAAAGACACTAATAATTCTCCATATAACTTAAAAAAGTATTTTATTGTTTTCACTTAACCAACCTCTAAACTCTAAAGAGTCTGCTGAAGTTTTTCTAAATATATATAAATATATATATACATATTTATATACTATATCATGTGTTATATAATGAACATAAGATATATATATAACATAATATGCAATTATATATTACATGTTAATAATATTACATATCATTTATATCCCAATGAAAGTGCTCAAGGTTTACCCCTGACTACACTTAGGTATCACTTCTTGCAGAGTTATGGGGACCCTATTGAGTTCTGCAGAACAAACCTGGGTTAGTTGACTAACTAACTAACTATCTAAGGGATATTCTCTAATCACTGTACCCACTCCAACCTCCAATAGTCATATCTTTAAAGTGTTGTTCAAGGGTTTGGTAAATCTAGTAAAACTTACATGAAGATAATCTTTTAAGGAAGAAAGACCACTATGACATTTTGTACTTAGAAAAGTACTCTAATTTTTATAGCTTTGAAAACAATATATTTCATTAAGCAATGAAGTAAAAAAAATCTATTTCTGAAAAGGTCAATATTTGAATAAATATAAAAATAAAAGAATAATGGCAATATAAAAATGATATATTTTTAAAAATACAAAAATGCAATTTACACTTAAAAGAATTATTAAAATAATTCTTTACAGTTTTTAGAACACTGACTATATTGGGTTTATATCAAGGTGGGATGTAAATATTTCCAGGAAAGTAATATTAATTAGCATATTTGCTAACGTCTTTATAAGGCATGTTTTGTAGAATTTATTCGTTAGTTTTTAATGGCTATACAGGTTTATAATATAAATATGGAGATAATATGGAGATAACAATAATATGGATAATAATATGGAGATTATAATATAATAAATAATATGCTTAGCACTGAAGATAAAAAAGGGAACAATCACTGATACTTTAATAAATTTTTTCATGGTTGTAATGTCATGATTTATATATTTAATAATAAATCTTTTTTTTTTTTTTTGGTCACACCCGGCAGTGCTCAGGGGTTACTCCTGGCTCCATGCTCAGAAATCAGTCCTGGCAGGCTCGGGGGACCATATGGGACGCCGGGATTCCAACTGATGACCTTCTGCATGAAAGGCAAACGCCTTACCTCCATGCTATCTCTCCGGCCCCAATAAATCTTTTTTCAAGGACCATGATTATAAGCTTTATTGTAACTGGGTTTCAGTCACGAACAGAATACTTCCTTTCACCCGTGCAACATTCCACCACTGATGCCCTCCTCCTCTTCCACCCCTGTCTGTATTCGCAACAGGCATTTTATCACTCTCCTTCTAACATTGTCATGCTGTTAGTTTAGTTATTTCCCCAATAGCATTAGGTTAGCTCTTTGTGATGAACTTGTCCTTCAGGTCTTCCAGCCCCTATCTCTATTGTCTCTGGGCCTTATTACAATGTCTTTAATTTGCTTTATTTGGGAATACAAGTTAAAAGACACAGCTTTTTATTATTGATATATTTACTTCAGTTTTCCTAAGCTAGTTACTACAAGGATCAGTGAATTTTTTCTTAGAAAGAACTGCTACAATTAGCTTGGATAAAGTTAGATTTCTACCCAACAATAACTTACTTTTTCACACACACACACACACACACACACACACACACACACACACACACACACACGTGAATGACTCAGTTCTGCTTATCTTGTGCTACTTCTATTGAAATTTGAACATGAATACCATCTTTAAGTGCATGAAAAGAACTTAGATGAACAGAATGTATCATTACTTGATCAACCTATGGATCCTACTCTTGTATTAGAATTCCATTTCCTATCTGGTTTGGAACTCAGTTCTTGAGAGCTGAACATAATCATTTTTAATAATTCTGGGTTCTTACTTATTACTTTGAAGAGTTGGAAGAAAGCAGCCTCTACTGAGTTTGCTCTCCAATCTCTGCTGCTTTAAAGAATGCAGGTGAATAATCTATATTTCAAAGAAAGATGACCTTTACTTGATTTAATGGAATCTCTCTTTCAATATCTGAAATAAGAAAGTGATTAAAGCTTTGGTTGATAGGCAAGATGTATTTTAGGAATAGATAAGCATAAAGGTCAGCCACTGTCAAAAAGGATTCTGACTTTCTTTAATATTTAAGTACTTCATATGAATCATGGTTTATGCATCAATAGTATATATTAAGTGATTAAAAGTCCTGCAATTTTGTATAATTCAATTTCCAATATGAAGTAAATATATTAGGCATGCCGTTTATATATCTTTTGAGATTTTCATGAGAGATTTAATCTTTTCTTATAACACCATATGATAGGATAGTATCACTTAATATACTGCTTTGGAAATTTAAAAGCATGATTATAATCATGGTACTTAAATAAATATATTATTTATAAATAATACATAAAAATAAAAAGTCAAAAAATAAATTTCTGTTTGATATATTTCTAAATTATTACCTAAATTTCAATACTATAAGTAGTATTTATACTGAATAAAATAATCAATGAATTAATCAGAAAATATGTTGTTTATATATATTATTAAGATATTATTAGTTATTAAACTTTTTGTATTAGTGTTTTGACAAGACCCTAAGAGCAAGTGGTCTGCATTTACTCTTGATAATGAGCTCAGAAATTACTCCTGGCTATTCTGTGCGGTGTGTCTCAAAACAGTGTTTGCAGCGTACAATTCCCTTACCTGCTAGGCTATTTCTGTTGCCCAATATTACATATCTTTCTAGATTCTCTAAAAACATCAGTAAATGTCCTAGGCACAAAATCCAGTATTTGACATATTAATAATAAAAATATTTTGTAAGAATGCATAAGCAACATAGTGATCTTTTCCACTATATTCATTTTCAGTAGCGATTATGGTGAAGTAGAACAGTTAGTTTATCCATAATTATAAAGCAAGTAATAGTTTTCAACATGGGTCTTTTAAAGATTACCATCTTTATCACTAGTCACTATTTATGTTTAAGATAATTATTTGGATGATTACCTAAATGGTTATTAAAATATAGAGACACCTTCTAAGATGATATAAATGTAAGCATATATAGTAAAAATAAGTTTATTAGAACAAAGGTTAGAGCATTTAAGGGAGATATTTAAATACATTCCTAGATAAATAAACATTTTAAGACAAAGGCATTTTGATGATTATTTTAGAAAGAATTTAACCAACACAAACATTTCAAAGAGAATTTTAGAAGGACTGCATAAATAAAAATAATAGCAACAAAGTTTTAACCTCCTTGAAGTGAATTTACCGCTATATTTACAGTAACATAGAGCTTTCCCTTTTTAATATGGAGAAGAGTGTATGCATTCATCAAAGCTCATTACTTAGTCTTGGTTATCTTCTTAGGAATCTCTCTTGGTGGTTTTTTGAGAGCCTATGCAGTGTTGGGAATTGACACGATAAAGACAGTGTAAAAGTCAAGCACCCTACCTGAGTACCCTTCTTATCTCTCTGGCGTCATAACTAGATTATAAGAAACAAATGAAATAAACTTACTAAGCCAAATGTGTGTTTTTTGTTTTCTTTTTCTTTTTTTATTTTTATATTTTCGGGGGGTGCCACACTCAAGTACACTCAGGGGTTACTCCTGGCTATGCTCTTAGAAATCGCTCCTAGCTTGGAGGACAAGATGGGATTCTAGGGGATCGAACCACACTCTGTCTTAGGCTAATGAGGGCAAAACAGATGTCTTACCACTTTGTGTCACTTCTCTGGGTCCAATTTAACCTAATGTTGATGAGGATTATGATAGTTTATATATTTTATACTATGAATATTTTTATTAAGAGGCTTTAACTAAAAGCATAATAGTAAAATACTTTTGATTAATCAAGGTATAAAGTTTGGGTTAAATCCTGAGTTTGAAGTATTTAAGTGAATGATGTTATATAAGTTAAACACCTCCCTTTAATCTATCTTCTCATCTGTTAAATGAAGATATCAATTGTTAATTTTACCTTTATGTGTTCAAAAAATATGTCCATTAACCATAAAGCTCATGCATTACAAAATTCAAAGTATGACATAACCTCTTCCTTTAAATTGTGACTGTAATACAAAATATTTTCTCCATTTGCCTTTTTATTTTACCTGTTTAAATTGCTTGTGTTATTGGAAGAACAGAATTTATTTTAATTAATGCTCCCAATTACATAAAAAGAAAAACTGAAAAGACTAAAGCATACTACCCAATGAACTGGAGAATTAAGTACAGAGAAGGTGCTTGCCTAGCATGTAGCTGACCCAAATTCAACCTCCAAATTACCAATATATTTAAACAGCACCACAGCAGTTGTCCCTAAGATCTGAACCAAGAAACCCCTGAATCATCTGGGTATACACCCTACCACACACCTTAAAAAGGAACAAGACACAGACATATGATGTCAATATCAATATATATTTTTGGTATGTAAGAGAAATAGGAATATATTTTAAAGCCATTATGAGTAAGTGACATATTTCCTGAAAACTGAAGCAATTTTAATCAAGCACTATCACAGGCAGTAGCAGTTCAGAAGAAATTCAGCTGTGCTCATTTTCTCCAGACCTCCACTTCTCATCATCAGAATGAAATCCCTTCCCGGGTGCTCCATTGGGATTTGAAGAACTTAGTCGTTCACTGCCCAGATTCTGTCATAACTGACTTCACAATGAACTGTTTTTTTTTTTTTCAGTCTTTTCAGGTACTCAGAGGAGCCTGAGGCTTCTTTTCACTAATTTTCAAACCTTTACTCCATGTTGTTAAATCTAGTTTTATTCTTTCTATTGCTTAATAAATGCTGATACTATCAGCAGTATACCATGATGCTGAAAAATGTGAATAGCCATTTCTGGTTAATATGAATTGGCAAGAAATGTAACTCTTGTTCACTGTTGGAATGGAATATGATTTAACTGGGTAAAGCAACATGGAAATTTCTCCCAAAATTGAAGATACATTTTTTATGTGACCCAGTGTTTCCAGTCCTTGGCATCTGTCCAAAAAAATACAAAAACAGTAATTTTAAAATATGTAAGCTCATTTACATACATCATATTGTTTTACAAGATAGTTGAGATCAATAGCCAAGAGCTAGATGTAAACAGAAAAGAGCAGAGGAAGGGTGAAAGACATTCCGCTATCTATGAATAATAAATTATATTCAGATTTAATACAAGGTAAATTCTTGCTTTTTGTTACACATTGGTTTGGACTGGAGGAAATCATATTAAGCAAAATTAAATAGAAGGAGAAAGACAAGTATCAAAGAATTTCACCTATACCTTATGTATTTACTCTTTAGAATTATCTTTAAATATTGGCTACAAGGCTGTTCACAGTATAATTATTATTTTTAAGTAAAGTTGTTCATGATTGAGTTACAGTCAGACATTGTAAATGGTCTTCATCAGTACACATCTCCTGTCAACAATAACCCTAGTTTTCCTCTCATCATCTTGATGCCCCCTTCCCTCCTACCCAACTTCCCCTGCCTGCTTCTGGTTTAGGAATTTTACTTCTCTCTTTCTCTCTTGCTCACTCTTTTATATCTTTCTCTCTTTTTTATTTTTTTAGACTATGATTTTAACTACTCTTAAAGAAGGGGTGCCATGCATGTCACTTTATCCTCTTCAGCACCCAGTTCTTGTCCAGAGCGATCACTTCCAACTATCACTTTCGTTGTAGACCCTTCTCTTCTCTACGTTCACGCTCCAATCTTTGTGGTAACCTTCCTACTATAGACTTTCTACGATAGTCCTTCTAATCCTCATCTCTGTTGTATCTGGATAACATTCCCACACTTTTATTTTTCTTATATTTCAAAGATGAGAGATACTTCTTTTATATGCTTATCCCCCTGATTCATTTTAGTCAGCAAATAATCTCCTTGTTCATCCATGTGTAAGTAAACTTCATGACTTCATTTCATATGAACTTCATAATGACTTCATTTCATAACCAATTCATAATATTCAGTTGTATAGATGCACCTCTGTTTTTTTAACCATTCATTTGTTGTAGTATATCTAGGTTGCTTCCAGATTCTGTCTATTGTAAACAGTAATGCAATGAACATAGGAGAGCATGTTTGTATTGTGTGTCTAGGTTATATCCTAGGAGTGTTATTGCTGGATTATATGGGAGCTTAATTTTTATCGTTTTGAGCTTGGAATATTTATATTGTTTTCCAGAAAGACTGGACTAGAGGCATGTCCATTAGCATTGAATTATACCTTAATTTTTGAAAATAAAATAAAATGCAATAATCAATGAAAACAACTGCTAAAAATGGAACATAAATTAGTTTATGAAATGTGAGTGGGAGGTGTAGGATTGATTAAGATAGAATAATGCATTAAAGATATACTTGATGTGGAACGTTTTTTTCATGTGCCTTTTGGCCATCAGTTTTTCTTCTTTGAAGAAAAGTATGTTCATGCCTTCTTATATATGAATGGGGTTAGATATGATATTTTTTCTTTATAGGATCTATTAATTCCTTGTATAACTTAAATATTATTATTGTTGTTGCTGTTGTTTTGGGGCCACATATGTTGACACTCAAGGGTTTACTAGTGGCTATGTGCTCAAAAATTGCTCCTGGCTTGGGGGACCGTATGAGAAGCCGGGGGATGGAACCACAGACCTTTCTAGATCAGGCGCGTGCAATGCCAATGCCAGGCCTTTGCACCATGCTCCAGCCCAAGATATCATATTTTAATCAGATTAGTATAGGGCAACATTTTCTCCCATCCTATGATTACTCTATATATCTAAATCACAATTTCTTGTGAGGTATAGAAGCTTCTACTTTAATATAGTCCAATTTGTTTGTCCTTATGTGTACTAGCTTTGCCAGTGATGTTTCATTCTTGAAGATGCCTGTAGCTTTAATTCTATGAAGTACTCTGCCTACAATTTCCTACATGTACCTTATGGTTTCAGGTCTGATATAAAGGGTTTTTTTTTTTTTTTTTTTTTTTTGGTTTTTGGTTTTTGGGTCACACCTGGCAGCGATCAGGGGTTACTCCTGGCTCCATGCTCAGAAATTGCTCCTGGCAGGCACGGGGGACCATATGGGGCACCAGGATTCGAACCAATGATCTTTTGCATGAAAGGCAAACGCCTTACCTCCATGCTATCTCCCGGGCCCCTGATATAAAGGGTTTTACCTTTGTGCATGACTTTAAAGAGAGGTCTGAGCTAATCTTTTTGCATGTAACTGATCAGTTTTCCCAACACCAATATTTGAATCAGATTTTTTAATCTACTTCAAATTTCTTACACTTTAATCAAGTCTATTCTATTAATCCTGTAGTCTTTCTTAATTCCAATTAAATGCTTTTTTATTGAAAACTACTTTATAGAACAAGTTGAAGCTAGGAAAATTGATGCCTACCATCTCCCCCCCCCCCTTCCCAAAAGAGTACTTAAGCTATTTGTGGAAGCTGATAATTTCATGAGTTTCAGGTATGTTTGGTATATTTTTTTGAAAAAATGTCATGAGTATCACAATAGATTTGTACAATGCTTTTTAAAGTTTTGCCATTTTAATAAAGGAAATCTCCCCAATCTATAAGTCTGGTATATGTTTCGATCACATTTTTCTTTTTTTATTTCCTGAAGCAGTCTTTCATAGTTTACTTTGGAAAATATTTCACCTTTCAGTTAAGAAGAGTATAAGGCCCTTGATTTTCTGATGTGCTAGTCATCAGGGGATTGCAAATCAAAACAACAATAAGATACTATCATTTACCACAGAGACTGTTACACAGCACAAAGAGCAAGAACAAGCTTTGTTGATGTGGATGCAGGGAGAAAGGGACATTCATTCATGTTTTGGGGAGTGCTGATTGGAGCAGCCTTTTCGAAAAAAAAAAAAAAGAATAGATGTTCCTCACAAAACTAGAAATTATGTTTTCATGTGATGTAACAATTCCATTGTAGGACAATATTCTAGAAACCCCAAAGCACAATGCAAGAAAAACCCTCTGCATGTCTATGTTTACTGCAGCACTAGTTACAATAGTAAGAATCTAAAAAAAAAAATCACAAGTATTTGAGAACTTATATGTGTATAAACAATCTAATACATATATAATAGACTAGTGTGCAGCTATTAGGAAAAATTAAGTCATAAAATTTGGTTACACATAAATGGATATGGAGAATATTATGCTAAGTAAAATGAGTTAGATGAAGAGAGACAGGCATTGTATAATCTTACTCATATGTGGGATTAAAAAAGATAGGAATATATTAATATCCAGATATAGTAGAAAGGGGACCAGATGACTTATCTATGGTAGGATGCTTGCCATAAATAGTGAGAGAGTGCAGTGATCTTAGAGAACAGACCACTATGACAATTTTAATTTGATATGATCGCTCTGGAATAAAACTGGGTGAGAAAGGATATAAAGTAATATGCATGACATTTTTTTACCTTTTCATTAACAATAATGAAAATCAGTTTCAAAATGGAAGAGAATAGAGAGAGAGGGAGAGAGAGAAGTGCCTGCTGCAAAGGCAGGCAGGAGGGAAACTGAGGACATCTGTTTTGGGAATAAAAATGCTTGAACTAAATGCAGTCAGGGGAACAGGCAAGGACAAGGGCAAAAAAAACCAGGGGCATATATGTCAGAAAATTGTACTGGTGAAGGATATTGTACATTGTATAACAAACTCATAATGAACAAAACAAACAAATAGTTATATCGAAGTGTTTGTGGTATTTTGCAGCAACACTGCATACCTAAATCAAATTTTAATACTTTTATAAACCATAGTGTCCTATTAAAACATTTTAAAAAGGCCTCATTCCTCTGTTCTCATCTGAAACTTTTTTTCTAAAGTCTTGAATGCCTATAAAGCACAGAAAATGCCCATGTACTCTGTTTGCCTATGAATACCCTAGCACCAGAGTAGGTATCCTAGCCCCATTCTGAACTTTAGACAATGTGTCTTCTGCCTTCCCTAAAAATGATCATTTAATTACAGTCTGTATTATATATCACTTAACTCTTTCATCAGTGATCATCAGTCCTCCATTTCACGCAATATATGTTTGGAGATCTTATCTAGTTCATCATATACTTTGCCATATTAATGACAATGCCAATATTCTCATAGACATACTTCTAGCATGCTAGCTTCAATTCCTTCATTTATTATTGACTTGTACCCTTATTTAATTTTCTATTTTTGAGCAAAGCACTATGAAATATCATTACCAATTGCTTAAACATCTGCACAATTACAAGTTTGTGCACTCAATTTTGAAACTATCTCTTTAATATAGGTAACTGCAACAAATATACAAACTACTAATTTATTTTAATAAATCTGTCTATTAATTTTTGTTTGCGGGCCACATCTGGTGGTCTTCAGAGGTCACTCATGAATCTGCACTTATAAATTACTCCTGACAATCTTGGGAACAGTATAGGATGCATGTAATGAACCCGGATCTGCTGTGTGCAAGGTAAACTCCCTACCTGCTGTGATACTGTTCCAGCCCCTTTATAATTTTGTTTGTGATAATTATAATTCAATGGTAATTGTCTTCTTTATGTAATTTGTTATTTCACTCCATATGACTTTGCTTCATCATATATATATGATATATAATATATATAATATACATATTATATATAATATATATATTATATATCATATATATAATATAATATATATATGACTCAATCATGAACAACTTTGTAACTGTGAAAAAAACAAGCAGTACTATGAACAACTTTTAACCATGGTATTTAAATAAATGGAAAAAAAAGATGAACAACGAGAACAAGCATGTCTGTACTAGAAACAGGTAGGGGAGAGGTGTGAGAGAAGAACAGAAAAATGAGCACATGGGTGGCAGAAAATTGCACTGGTGAAGGGTGTTTTTTACATTGTATGACAGAAAATAATAATGAGCAAAACAAAACAAAAAGGAATATATGAAATCCACACCTTATTATTAGACTAAAGCTTTCTTCTTATGAATCAAAATTTTTTTAAAAAAAAAAATAATCCCTTGACTCGCGATATACATCAAGCTGAGCACCTGCACAGGTAACCATGCTAATTGTTCTTACCTAAATTAAAGTGAAAAAAAATTTTTTACATGAGTTTTATGAGGCCAGACAATGTGCCTGAAGGGTCTCAAACTCGTGAGTTGTTGCGGCCCTCCGTGCAACATTTTGTGCCCGCGGCCGGCCTTCAAATATTGCAGTATTCGAGATTATTCACTTACCGACTAAAAATCGCATATTTGAAGGCCAGACGCGGGTCACAAAATGTTGTATGGAAGGCCGCGACAACTCGTGAGGCGTGAGTTTGAGACCCCCTAGACACTTAGATT
>PVKC010026307.1:0-16175 GCA_004027635.1 Crocidura indochinensis | reverse complement strand
GTGCCCCATATGGTCCCCCGTGCCTGCCAGGAGCATTTTCTGGGCATGGAGCCAGGAGTGGCTCCTGAGCACTGCCGGGTGTGACCCAAAAACCAAAAACCAAAAAAAAAAAAAGAATATAAAAAATAGATATAACTATAAAATATAAATATAAAAATTAATTAGAATATAAAAACACCTGCTACAACTCGACAACAAAATAAAGATTAAAAAATAAAATTAAAATGACAATTTTTAAAATTGAGAAAAGCTATCCAAATATCAAAGTAATTTTTTTTGTGGTTTTTGGGTCACACCCAGCAGCGCTCAGGGGTTATTCCTGACTTTACACTCAGAAATCGCTCCTGGCAGGCTTGGGGGACCATATGGGATGCCAGGATTCAAACCACTGTTCTTCTGCATGCAAGGCAAACGCCTTACCTCCATGCTATCTCTCCAGCCCCTCAAAGTAATTTCTTTAATGACAAATACAAAAAAAAAAACCCCAAACATATAAAAACTGTTCAACATCACCAATAGAGAAATGTAAATCAAAACTATAATTAAATGTCATTTTATACTCATTTGGATGACTATCAAAAAACAAAGAAAAGAAATGTTGGAACACGTGGAATGGAAAATCAGTACTTGTTATGCAAGTGGGAATATAAATGGCAGAGTAAGTATGAAAAATAGTATATGGCAGTTTCTCAAAAGTATAAAAATGAATTAACATAACATTCAAAAATCAAGAATTTAAGATGGGGCTGAAGAGATAGCACAGCGGTGGGTGTTTGCCTTACACACAGCTGACCCAGGACTGATAGTGGTTCAAATCCCAGCATCCTGTACGGTTCCCTGAGACTGCCAGGGGCAATTTCTGAGCGCAGAGTCAGGAGTGACCCCAAACCCCCCTTCCCCCGAAAAAAGGGAAAGAATTTAAGACAGGACCTTTAGGAAAGTTTAGCAAACCACTGCCCATATTTATAGCTCAAATATTCACCAACAGATAAATGAAATAGTAGAATGTTGCATTCATCCACCTGCACGATGAGATATTATTAGCCTTAAAAAGAATGAGGATCCTTTGTCATATAAGACAACATGGAGGAAACTTAAAAACAACATGCTAACAAGTCAGCCAAAGAAAGACAAATACTGTGTGAATCCAGTTGTGTAGGTAACTAAAGTCTATGTATATATGAGGTATCTTGTATCTATGTATGAGATATCTAAAGTCTTTCAACTCATAGAAATAGAAATAGAAAAGAAAAAACAGAACAAGAAAAACATAAAATGAGAAAAACAGACATGTAGAATGGGTGTAATTTCAATTTTGCAAATAATTCACTACTTAAAATTATTAAATGAAAAAAATGTCTTTTTACATGACAATGAAACACCTAGCTAAATTATAATTAAAATCTAGTTTTAAGTGTCGCTAGTCACTTTTTTTTTTTTTTTTTTTTTTGGTTTTTGGGTCACACCCGGCAGTGCTCAGGGGTTATTCCTGGCTCCATGCTCAGAAATTGCTCCTAGCAGGCACGGGGGACCATATGGGGCACCGGGATTGGAACCAATGACCTTTTGCATGAAAGGCAAATGCCTTACCTCCATGCTATCTCCCGGGCCCCTAGTCACTTTTTTTGTTTGTTCCTTTGTTTTTGGGTCTCACCCGGTGACACTCAGGAGCTACTTACTCCTGGCTATGCGCTCAGAAATGACTCGAGGCTAGGGGAACCATATGGGACGCTGGGGATTGAACCAGGTACATTTGGATTGGCCAAGTGCAAGGAAAATGCCCCACTGCTGTGCTATCGCTCAGGCCCCAATAATCGTCACTTCTGAGATGTTCAATAGCCTCAAGTTGTTAGTTACTCACTGAATTCCACAGTATAGTTATAGGCTTTACATTATCCTGTCATTCATTTTTGGCAGTAAAGTTTTATCTAAAAAGCTGTCTGTCAATGGTCATAGAATTAGTTCTGAGGGTTTATGCACTAGGATCTACATGATGGGTTCTGCATGATCCCCAGCCCAGCTGGGAGAAGCTCCCAAGTACTGCTGGATGGGATTTCAAAACTACCACTAGAAATGAGAGCACTGGTTGTCAAAAAGTGAAAAGAAGGTTAAATATAGAACGAATAATAGAATGCATGAAAAACAAAAACAAATGATGGTGAGAAGATGGAGGTTCCAGACCCAGAGACAATTTCAATAATTTAACCTAGTTAATCTGTTGACCCATTTAATCTATTTAATCTGTTGGACCAGGGTCAACTCTTATTCTTCCCTCCTGGACTGGTGATTTTGTTTTACGCATTACAGGACATTTTTTCCTTTGAAAATACATTCTCCCTCACCTCCTAAGTAGCATTAAACAATAACCAACAATGAGCCAGTAATTAATCTGCAAGTGAGAGCATTTTATTTGGGGATCTGGTTTTATTTGGCATTGTAATCTGGGAAATACCATTGAAGATAAGATTACAAAAATGCTCTGATGTGGGACAAAATGAATTACTTCAAAAACACAAATGTATAATCTAGTAATCTATATACTCTAGTAATAATTAGAAAGTGAAAAATCCTGTAAATGGGAGGTAGACTGTTATGGTGGGTATCAGTCTTTTTTTTTTGTTTTGTTTTGTTTTTTGTTTTTTGGGTCACACCTGGCAGCGCTCAGGGGTTACTCCTGGCTCCATGCTCAGAAATAGCCCCTGGGGACCATATGGGATGCTGGGATTCGAACCACCATCCTTCTGCATGAAAGGCAAATGCCTTACCTCCATGCTACCTCTCCGGCCCCAGGTATCAGTCTTGATGAGAAGACTACTTGTACTTTATACCATATGTAGACATAAAGTTCTATTCTCCTAATGGTTGCTAATTTCAATTAGGATATTTCCTTTTATCAATTTTAATTTTATGATTATTCTGTTATCCCCACAGATTCTAACATTTGGGGCTCAAACTGATACCCCTCCTTTTGTTTTCCACAGGTAGGGTCTCTAAAATACTACTCAAGTCAACCTTGAGTAGGATACCTTCCCATGTATCAAAGTTAGATTTTTCTTTCTTTTCTTTTTCCACCTTCCTTTGGTTAAAAGGATTAGAGGTGACTCAGTCAGAAATTTAAACTGATTTCTAAGAGCCCCAAAGGTTTGGAAGAAAAGTGCCTGTAGGCAAAGATATTAACTCTCAAATTATCCTCAAAGGCCTAACTGTCTATCTTTATGAATTTAAATTTCTCTGAAAAGTTAAGATTTTTTTTTTTTTTGGTTTTTGGGCCACACCTGGTGACGCTCAGGGGTTACTCCTGGCTATGCGCTCAGAAGTCCCTCCTGGCTTGGGGACCATATGGGAAACCCGGGGGGGGGGGAGGGGGAGATCAAACCGTGGTCTGTCCTAGGCTAGCGCAGGCAAGGCAGACACCTTACCTCCAGCGCCACCGCCCGGCCCCGAAAAGTTAAGATTTTAAGAAACCCTTTCAACGCTTTATTAAAGGGATCATGATAGTACCATGGGAGAGAGGAAGTAGGATTCCCTGCTTAGTTGGTGCGTCCTTTAAGACTAGAGTGCAAAGTCTAAACATCCTGAGGAAACACTGTCTTTCAAGGAATACCAAGAAGCACGCAGTTTAAGATATAGGAGAAACACCCAAGACATACAAGTGACCGCACTGCATTTATTCCTCAGTAAAAATGAACATTTGCTCAAATATCTTGTCAGTAATAATGTGTAAATTGTATTGTTCCTTGCCAAATCTGAATCACCTTTCAAGAATCAATTACTTAACATATTAACTCCTGTTTTCATTATACTTTGTCACTATATTTTACAACTTGAGTCCTGACAGTCGTTAACTACACAGATTTATTTGGTTGGGATTGAGTGAAGGAGTCTTAACTAGCAGTTCTCAGGGCTTACTTACTCCTGGCTCTGCACTGAGGGATCACTCTTGGCAGTGTTCAGATGAGCATATGGGATGCCAGGGATCAAACATGCTCGGCTGTATTCCAGGCAAATGCCTTATCTACTGTACTATCTCTCTGGTTGAGCTATACAAATTAAAAAAATGAAAATCTTTCTCTTTCTCCTTAGGGAACCCCATCTGAGTTTCACCAGCCTTAGAGTACTGTTGGTACTGGAGAGGCAGTGGCAGACCAGGCCTATCTCCCTTCTCAGGCTTTCTAACTTTTGACAATGTAAGTGTTGGCATGACATTTACTTGGAAGCATCACCATCAGAAGCATCATCATCTACTTGAGCATGTATTAATAAAGTACAATTTTCTTTTCCAATTCAAACTTTTAGGGGAGGCAATAAAAAACTCTCTAAGTGCAAAGTAATATGAGGATCCTACTGCACTGACAGCCGGGTTCATGAGTGGTATATGGATGAGATGATAGAGGTTGCTACGTCCCACTTCTTCAGCCACACTTCTCCTTGGGGTGGGGATGGGAGTCGACTGTGCACAAAACCAGCACAGGCCCCCAGACTAGCCAGGTCACTCCAACAGCTACTCACCGCTGTGCCATGAATAGTCCTTCTTCGCGCAGAGCCCTCAGGTGGCGTTACAAAGAGTTTTGGTCGGTCCATCGAATTTCTAGAGTATGCAGCTTTGTAGGACATGGTGTTGATGGGGCTGCAAGATGCTGAACGAGGACAAATGGGGATAACTAGGGTGCAGGTGATTGTTTTATATACAAGAGTGCCAGAGGAGCAGTTGGAGGAAAGTCGAAAGCAGGTTCAGGAAAAGGAGCAAAGAAGAGATAGAAAGAAAAGTTGGAAGAAGAGTTATTACCTAAAGATGCCCAGAACCGTTATCAGCAGCTCTCCTCACATCCTATCCACTGTGTGTCCAGAAGGAAGGCATATGTAAATGAAAATTCTGGTATATATAAGCTAACTGACTGTATAAATACTAAATACATAGATGTAATCCAATTATGGAAAGCAATGGTCTTATCTTTTGATAAACTGATGGTTCTGGAAAAACTCTACAGTAGTGACAGAAGATAATCTTATATGAGAATTAGCTTGAACTTAGGTTTTTCCTAATTAATTTTAGGATAAAATAAAAGGAGGAAAGACAGGAAGGGAGCAAGCAGCGGGCAAGCAAGATATACTACAACTAATTTAGTAGTAAAATTCAGCAATGGCAGTAAGGAAAAACAAGCAACTGTATATATAAATAAAACTGAGATTTACCGGTGTTACTTTTTACCAATTGTTATTTGTTACAAAGATGATTAATAATTCCTAGAGAAAAATCATGTAAATGTTTTATTTCCTTAAAGGCAAATGAGATACATGCTCAAGGTTTCCCTAAACTTAAGGCATCTGATTATTTATAATAACCAAAAGCAGACTATATGAAATATGCAGAATATGGTTAGATGAATGAAATCACTTGAAACAATATAATCCTAATGTTAGGATTCCTAAAGAAGGCTAAAAATTCTTACTGAGATGCTATTTTTTTTTTTTTTTTTGGTTTTTGGGTCACACCCGACAGTGCTCAGGGGTTACTCCTGGCTCCATGCTCAGAAATTGCTCCTGGCAGGCACGGGGGACCATATGGGGTACCGGGATTCGAACCGATGACCTTTTGCATGAAAGACAAATGCCCTACCTCCATGCTATCTCCCAGGCCACGATGCTATATTTTTTTTTAAAGTCACACATTTTCTGATAATTTATTTTCTATATTTTTTAAAGCCACATATTTTCTGATCATTTATTTTCTTTCTTTTTATTTTTGGTTTTTGGTTTTTGGGTCACACTGGCAGCGCTCAGGGGACCATCTGGGATGCCGGAATTCGAACCACCGATCTTTTGCATGCCTTACCTCCATGCTATCTCTCTGACCCCGATCATTTATTTTCAAAGAAAGTCATCAATCAAATGATTTGACTGACAAGGGATAAAAATAATATATATGATACTGTGATGGCATACAATTGCGGGTACTAAGATTTTAAGACTAATTTTTGGAACTCATCCAGAAATCATGTTTTCAGTAAAAACTGTGACCCCTGATGAGTATTACATTTTATTAAATGACTATATGCAATTCTAGCACTGCAACAAGTTTTTTTTTGTTGTTTTTTTGTTTTTGGGTCACACCCGGCAGTGCTCAGGGGTTACTCCTGGCTCCATGCTCAGAAATTGCTCCTGGCAGGCATGGGGGACCATATGGGGCACCGGGATTCGAACCGATGACCTTTTGCATGAAAGGCAAACGCCTTACCTCCATGCTATCTCCCAGGCCCCTGCAACAAGTTTTTAAAGAGACTATTTTGCCAGTTGGATATGTAGTATTAAATCAAAAACTCTAGTTCACAGAAAAAAAAATAGAGATCATCTTCAATTCAGAATGATTGAGCTAAATATTATTTTGGCTTAATCTATGGAACGAAAGTCCATCAAAATGCACCCTGTATTATCTTCTGGTTATCACTGCATGCTCAAAATGGTGACCAGGTTAAAAATTGCATCCTCCTTCTCATCATCTATTCTACTTCCTTTGGATAAACTACTTTCCCTTCTGTGATTCTTCTTAAAAAAAAAAAAAAAAAAAGTATCTGCATCTTACCAGTGAACTGACACTGCCTTAGATTTTAATGGCAAAGGAGGATTTTACTGTGCTGTAAGGACAACCTCTTTTCATTTGTCTTCTTGTGATTCCAGAGGTAAATGTTCAAAAGAACCTTTTTTTAAGTGTCTCAAAGAGAGTTCAATAATGCAAATAACTTCTAAGTTTATTCAGATGCAATGAGAGACCAACATCCTAGCTCTTCCCTGAAACTCATAATGAGAGAGATTCTCAGAGACCCAGTGCACAGTCAGAGGCTATTCACTGACCTTGCTCAAGGACCCGGAAATCCGACACAGTCCTGCTCTGAGTCTGACACTGAAAAGGGAATGCAGTTCAGAAATAAGATTTCTTGTTTGCCTCAGTGCAAAGCAATAATTTCAGGAGCTATCTGCAAAGTATTTCCTGAATATAAGCCAATCCATCATACCTTTTAGTTAACTTTTCATTATAGTGCTATGATAACATTAGATGAAAATAAAATATTCTAGTATAGACAGTCTGTATGAAATTATTCTCAAATCTAATTATGCAAATTAAATAATTTGAATAATCTGAGAGATTGTCTGGCTAAAATAAACATTGAAAAATCCTTCTTCAGGGGCCGGGCGGTGGCGCTGGAGGTAAGATGCCTGCCTTGCCTGTGCTAGCCTAGGACGACCGCGGTTCGATCCCCTGGTTTCCCACATGGTCCCCCAAGCCAGGAGCGACATCTGAGTGCATAGCCAGGAGTAACCCCTGAGCGTCACTGGGTGTGGCCCAAAAACCAAAAAAAAAAAAAAAAATCCTTCTTCGGGGGTGGAGAGATAGCACAGCGGTAGCGTGTTTGCCCTGCAAGCAGCCACCCCAGGACCAATGGTGGTTCGAATCCCGCATCCCATATGGTCTCCTGTGCTGGCCAGGAGCAATTTCTGAGCACAGAACCAGGAGAAACCCTTAACGGCCACCAGGTGTGGCCCCAAAACAAAACAAAACAACAAATAAAAAGAAAAATCCTTCTTAGGACATTATATTTCAAGGAAGTTGTAAATAGCAACAACTAAAAAACCCTGAAATCTTAAAAATCAATTTTACCCCCTTGAAGAAATTATATGAACAACATATAGTTCTTATTCTTTTCCAAGATTACCCTCTGTATCCTAAAGCAACTTAAACTGGTTTATTTTATGGAAATGTCTTAGTGAAAATCTTTTTCAGTATCTGTGTTTCCTATGGTTCATGGCTATAAATAACTGTAATAGTCAAGCTGTGCTATAGAATATAATAGATGCAAAAATTAAAGTAGTTCAAGTGGTTGGAGTATAATAAAGAGAACTGGAAAGGCAGCATTAGGAAATACTAATATTTATTGAGTGGCTAGTATGTTCAGGCACTATTATAGCTAGATAATTTTAATACTAACTTCTAATAACCAGTGTATTTTTTTAAATGGGCACAAAAATGTCAATCCAAAGAAATGCTCATGATAAATCAGAGGGGAAGAGATTCTGATTTCCAATTCACAACTGCCCTATTTCCTCTCCTAGGAGGTTAGCAATCACTAGGCACCCTGTGGGTGAAAATGGTTGCTACAATTTGCTATTGGTTCTGGATACAGACTGCTCTATTGTCAATGGCAATTGGAAATAGAGATTAAGTCATAGGATGACAATGAAAGAATGATCAAGGAAAATAGAAACAAAAGTAAAAGTGTTGGAAAGAAATTCTTGACAAGTGAACTATGAGATATTTACACAGAATTACAAATGAAAAACATTGTTTTGTTCATTAAAATACCGCTTATCAAGGCAACAGTAAGTTAACCAGGAATTGAGGATTATATTAGGAATACTGGCAACTCAGAAGTGGTTATACTAAAAGGCTTTACAATGAAATGAATCAAAGTGATCACTTTATGAGAAAGAATGGAAAAAGTGCAAAGTAAAGTAGGCAGTAAGCAGATGCAAAGCACCATGACTGGACATAACTATGATGAAGGAAACTGGTAAGATGAACAAACAAAATGTGTAGAGGAGGAGGAATTATGTAGGAAACAACAAGAAAATCGTGAAAGAATTGACAAAACGTATGAGATGCTAAAAAAAAAAAATTTTTTTTTCCTAGCTGTGAGACAGTGCTTTGCTATGAAACAGCAGACATTGTAGAAATTTTGAAGCACAAGACCTAACCTTAGATTCTATGAAACAGGAAAACTGAAACAAAGTTTAAAAAATTTTTCAACTTGCTTTAAAATGTTCATGGGTTATAGAAAAATATAAAATTTATAGGCACTAAGAAAAAAGCTTATCATGCAATAAGCTGGACTGTTTTTCCTCCAGTGTACAAAGTGCCAGATGACAGAAAACACAGGACAGTATGGTCACTGCACAATGTGGTACCTAGAATCTCTCAAGATGCTGAGGATGGTGGGGACAGCAGTAAAAGTCAGTCAATAACTTCTGAGGGATTCTGAATAAGTCACTTCCATGGTTTCCATAAATAAACAGGTAGTAGGAAAACCCACTTTTGTATTTTCTGTTGTCTCCCGGTGGGGGGGGGGGTGTACTGTGAGAATTTGAGGTGACGTTCATTAGCACTCTGGGTGCTGTAGATAAAAAGACATTATTATAAAACCACCCAGAATGATAACTTGTAAAAAGAGGGCTAAGGAACATGAAGAGACTTGCAAAGGCAAACTTTAAAAGGGAACATTATGAAGAGGTTATGCAATTTCCTAAATGTCAGAGATGAGGGAGGGTTGGTCGGTTGGTCTACCAGTTACTTAGGTGTAACATTTGCACCCAAAGATTAAGTCAGAAAATCCAAACCAATTTACCATGAGAGATGTTACCAAATGCCTAATTCCAATCTTTCTAGCCATATAGCATCTATATAAATTCTGGTTACTTAATGGATTTACTGAGGCATGTTTTGCATTTTCAAAAAATCTGAGGAATTATAATTAATTACAACCAGTAGTTGGCATCATTTTCAAAGACTATAAACAAGTTAGAATTCTGTAATTAGCCTTCCCCATGGCTTTTCGTGGTTTTGGAAGGGGATCATTCCTGGATTACATGCTAACGTCTGGCACAGGGAAGGTAAAGGGCTAGTTCACAGACACAATAAGAAACTGTATGCTTTAATTTTATTCTCAAGTGCAGATATTACTAATAAATATTAACTTCTCCTTTTGATCACATCTGCAGGGACAGAAGGAAAAGCAGGTAAGGGACAGGTGATTCTGGTAATGGGTAAGATGGATGACAGAAGAGTCTGGAGCCATCTGATCATGGGGAAGGCAGCCTTTGTCTGCCTGGCATCTGGCATCCAGGTAAGAAGCTAAGATGAATGTTAAGAGGAGAAAACACCATGGCGGCCAGGAAACCAACACCAACAGACACACCTGCAAAGCCATCCCACCCGGAGTAGAGAGGAGAGCAAGCGGTGGGGAAGAATGGGGAAGTGATACTTTTGAGGACCAGTGGTGGCTCAGCCAGGCTTCAAAAGGAGGACTTTACCTCTCCAGAAAAAGTACACTGTGATCATTTTACCTGAATCTCCAGACAAGGCAGCTGTGCTTTTACTTCTGGCCAGGAACGAATGTGTGGGCGTCAGCAGTCTGTTTACAACGCTGCTCTCCCATGGACTGAGCTGCAGGCGGCGAGCTAAACGTCACCACACAAGCAAGAGAGATGTTAGAAGCATTCACCCAGGGGCAAGAGGCTGTAGAGCAGTACACCTATTACTTCGACCTACTGGCCCTACTGGAGATTCAGTCAGGGCCATTGGGCAAGAAACTCTTCCTCAAAGAACAGCTATTGTAGAATGAGGCTCTGTCAGGAGCATTTTTGGTAGGTTTTATAGATGTAGATTTTGCTCATCTCCCATTCAGCCATCAATAAGTAACCCCAAGGCAACAAAGACAGAAATCTCACTTCAACTACAGGTCTAACCTAGGCTGAAGATGTCTGCCTGGATCAGGATGTTAAAACATTTCCTAAGTAGCCTGAACATTCAACTTCAACAGAAGGTTTCGCGGGCAAGGGCAAGACTGGATTCACTCATAAATAAACAGAGTAAAGATCACCATTAGATATTTCTACATCTCCATCTGTTATTGCCTAGGTAACTTGGGCAAATGAGGATATAATGCAAGGACTCAAGTCAAGTTCTGCAAGGATTTCTTTTTGACTTTTCCATTCAGCAAGCCAGGTTCTTTTAGGTTCCCGTTTGACAACCATATAAAAAATTCTGATGCCTGGTGTCAACATTCACTATGGAATAAACACGAGTGGGTATATGAAAAACTAAGAAAATAAAAATTATGCAATGAAAATATCATCTCAAATTACACTGGGGTGTGACTGATCCCATAGATTGGAAAAGTAAGATTATTGTTAGGAAATGTAAGCCAATATAAGCTATTAACTTTGCATTATATTGTTAGCTTCCACTGAAGGGCCATGAAAACTTGAGTAGCCACTTTCAAAAAAACATCTGGAAAGGAAATTTCAGAATTCTCCCAGCAAAGTAAACTACTGCTACAGTAGAGTGATCATATTTTAGAACATATTTCCAAGCCACTTGCAAGTCTTTAAAACTTGTTCTGATGTCCTATACCATAAACATTAGGTACAATCGTACAATCCACTTATTCTATAGTAGCTAGTTTTGTTTGTTTTTAGCAAAAAGTAATTGGTATGAAAATACTTTATCTTATTTTTATTAATTTATTTTGCCACACTGGTGGCATTCTTAAACCTGTGCTCAGGAGAGATCCCTAGTTGTGCTCAGGTACTATATCTGGTTTTGTGTTCAGGGGACTATATGCAGTGCCAGGGATTCAAACAGGGGTCAGCAGCATGCAAAGCAAGTGTCTTATCCTCCTGTACTCTCTCTTTAGTCCTGATGTTTATTTCCTAAGATATTTGCCTATAGCCTTTGGTAATTCAGGAAGAATGTAATCTAGTTTGATAAAAAAAAAATAGGTATAACCAACTTTTTCTAAAATAGTACCTTTAAATTGAGAAGAATTTCTATTCTATCAAAAGTCCTAAGAATTTTGCCTGGATTATAAAAAAAAAGCTTCCTGGACCAGAGAGATAGCATGGAGGTAAGGCATTTGCCTTGTATGCAGAAGGACGGTGGTCCCTCGAGCCTGCCAGGAGTGATTTCTGAGTGTAGAGCCAGGAGTAACCCCTGAGCGCTGCCGGGTGTGACCCCAAAATAAAATAAAATAAAATAAATAAAAAGTTTCCTGGGTAATATAGAGCCCCTGGATATACAAATATTTCTTCTGGGTAGATCTCACTTATTACATGGTTTACAGTTCATCAGATAAAAATTCAGATTCAAACTACAAACTTTAGTTCTTTCCTACTTGTTCTAGTAGTTACTCAGTGATTATTTTTTTTCCAGACCTGTCCACGATTCAGGGGGATTTCTTGGCCCCATGCTATGGTTATTGACCATAACCTTCCCAATGAAAGAACCCATGAAATGGAAGTCTATCTAAAGAAGATTCCAACAAGATGAATTGTAGATGCAGTGTAGAAACAATATGGGTTAGGAGTTGGGGACTTCTGCTCTAGTCATTCTCCAGTTGTCTTATAATGACAGTAAGTCAGGATCTACACCTAAGGATTCATTACCACCACCAGAGTAAATAAGCCATTTAACAAATCTTTCCCAATTCTAAGATACTACTAAGAACATCCCATCAGGTATTAGCAATGCAGAGTTTATACAATGTCTTATTGATAACTGACACAGACAATTTAGCATGTTCACAAAAGTAGATGGGATGTAGTCCATCTTCACATTTCCAGTATTACTCTAACTTTAGTAGTGACACTATAGGAGGCAGTGAGCAAGACTTCCTTTATAAATATTTTATAAGTATAAAGTCCCAATTTTTGTTTGCTTTGGACAGATTATAAAAGCATAAAAATAAAGCACAAAATGCGTGACCAAGTTCAAATAAAAATAAAGATAATCATAAGAATAGTGTCAACACACTATAGTTTGCATTATTATTGGAGTAAGGTTAAAATCCAATTTTAAAAGTAATTTTAATTCATAATATATTTTTCTAACATATAAAGGATTCCAAGTTTGGCTACATATCTAATAAGGATGATAGGAAAATCAGGTTAAAAAGGGAAAGAAATAGTTAAAAGTTTAGAACAAGGAATTCCAAAATTCTGCTTTGAGTAGTTATAAAAGAACATCAACACATAATAACACATATTCCAAAGGTATTACAACTTTCACATAATACAAAATATACAAATATACATACACACAGAGCATGCACACCTTTTGTATTTCTTTGAAGACTATAAAAACTGAACTTTCTCAAGTTTCTTAAAAAAGCACTTAAAGTGTTTACAATTTGTTACTTTTAAGAAGTATATTTATATATATGTGTGTACATATTTTTGCACACATATAATTTTTTGTGTTTGGTTGGTTTTGTTGGTGCTAGGGATGGAACCCAGGATTTCAAACTGGTGAATCATGTGATCTACCACCAAGCCATGTTCCCAATCCTGGAATCTTTGTCCTTGCATTGCACACTAATTATTTGTTTTTAAATTTTTCTTAAAAATCACTTTGATATATAGAAAGTAGCTTATCTTGAAAGCTTGATTTTTTTCCTTCTATGCTATACAAAATACATAAACATTAGTTTTATAAGTAACAACGTTCATGTACTGTAAATCCATGGATAAAAAACTTAAATAATAGAAATCAGATGCTAATCAAAAAACCATGATTACTAAACTTCTAAGCTAAAATGGCTAGTCTTTCTGAGTTAGGCCAAAACCCTTAAAAGTGAATGAATGAATACCAAACAAACCAGTCACACACAAGAAATGCAGCAAGAAAGATTGGGCTAATTTAGAAATGAATCAGCAAAATGAGATCTATCAACATAAATCACTTAGCAAGCTGTTTTAGAAAGGCAAAGCCTGAAATGCTGAGTACAGATGAAATATCAATGACAGCATGACTTAAGTAAAATAAATGTTCATAGCAAAGATTAATTGCATGTTGGTGGGTAAGTGGGTAACTTCTGGAGTTGTAAACTCATTTATTAAAAAGTTGAGAGAGAGAAGCACCGCTTTCATCACCGCTAAATGCAATCACTCAGCCAAGTTCTAAACTTGGAGAAACGTTCTTGTCGCAAGGAAAATGCTGCTCAGCCGTTTATTGCTTTTTTACTCTGAAGCTTTTTTCTTCCTATTTAAGAAATGCAGGGAAAGCAACTTCAGATGCTTATTTTTTTTAAATCTGTAAACATCCAGAAAAAAAAAAGCATTAAGCAAATAATAGAACAAGTTTTGTTTTCCTTTTGACTGTACCTCTATCAGGAGAATTTAGTAAAGTTGCAGATGATGAGGAGAGCCGCTTGCTAATGACGGGATCAACATGTTTCGAGAGATTCATGGTGGAAACTGATCGCCTGTCTGGATCTAAAACAAATGGAGATAATGCTAACTGACAGCCAGCATGCAGGATTGCAATTTCGTAGTTCAGTGATGGGAAAAAAAAAACTAGGAATGGATGTGTTTAGCTCTATGACTAGATCTTTTTGTAACAGCAGAGTTTTCTAAGTGGACATTTTAACGGTAACTTAAAGGCTAGAAATAAAATTCACTTTTCTTAGAATAAAACTAAACATTCAGTTTGCCAAGGGAATTTAAACATATACCTCTGTTTAAACATAATACACCAAATAGATGAAAGACAAAGAAAGGCTATTGAAATAATGGAGGCATACTTGAAACAAAGAGATGGCTGTGGTGTGTGTGTGTGTGTGTGTGTGTGTGTGTGTGTGTGTGTGTTTATCTGCTTTTCATCATTTACAAGAATAGGAACAACACTATAGCAATAATGCTGTTAAAAACACGATGCAGGGGGGCCGGGCGGTGGCGCTCGAGATAAGGTGCCTGTGCTAACCTAGGACAGACTGCGGTTCGATCCCCCGGTTCCCCATATGGTCCCCCGTGCCTGCCAGGAGTGACTTCTGAGCGAATAGCCAGGAGTAACCCCTGAGCGTCACCGGGTGTGGCCCAAAAACAAAAACAAACAAACAAACAAACAAAAAAAAACCACGATGCAAATACTAGATTACAAAAAAGCAGAAACCAGATTCCATCCATTGCACTTTTAAACATAGCATTATCTCACCAAGGTATTTAAAGTTCATTAGACGGGACAGGAAGAGAGTTCAAAGGGTTAGTATGTGTGCTTGACATGAAGGAGAAATGGGTTTCATCCATGGCATGCCATGGTCCCCAGACCACCACTGGGGTTCAGCACCTCGGTGCCTATAACATAGCTCAGTGTGGTTTACAGAGGTAGAATCAGATCAAAAAGCTGTCCCACAAAATACAGTAACATCGATGTATTCAGAATTACTTCTCTTAAATATTTTTTAATAGGGGTGACACCCAAAGCAGCTAGGATGGGGCTTAGAATCACTCCCAGTGCTGCTTGGCCTGGACTCAGCACCTTAGCTATGCCCAGCCTTGCATTCTATTACACAAGCCACCTCCTAGACACCTTTTTTTTTTTTTTTTTACTTATATGTTATAAGTAAACTATATAATAAAAAAAGCTGATCCTGAAGTTGTGTTATTTTAGAGTAATCACATGTTTACAACAATTCTTTAGAATAATTCTTAAAAAATGATTCTTAAAACCAGTAGGGAACAGACATAGAGAAAAACAAAATAAAATCAGCTCTAGTAGTCTGTAATGTCTATGGTGTCACCAAAGCATAACTACAACATAAATCACATTTCCTGAAAGAAAAAAAATGTACATAATAAAAGTATTAAAATATTACAATTACATTTATTGAGAAAGCAAATGTTTGAAATTACACTAGCCAATGTAAGAAAGGCCTTGTCATATTGTTTTTCTGTTCACTTGTTTTTGGGTCACACCTGACAATGCTCAGGAATTACTCCTGGCAGTGGTCAGGGGACCTTATAGGATCCTGGAGATTGAACCCAGGTCAGTTATGTTCGGCAAATGCCCTACTCACTGTACTATCATTTCAGCTCCTATTACGGAAAATAATCTTTTACTTTCCAGTGTTGACTTCTTTTTTTTTCTTTTTCTCTTTTTTTGATTTTTGGGCCACACCCAGTGACGCTTAGGGGTTACTCCTGGCTATGCGCTCAGAAGTCGCTCCTGGCAGGCACAGGGGACCATATGGGAACCGGGGGATCGAACCATGGTCCGTCCTAGGTTAGCGCAGGCAAGGCAGGAGGCACCTTACCTCCTGCGCCACCTCCCGGCTTCCACCAGTGTTGACTTCTATAACTAAAATCAGAAACATTCTGTATGGGTGAGTCAGAACACAGCTTCCATTGATTTAACTCACTTGGAATTAAGCCATTGATAGCAAACTTTTTCTTAGAGAATAAGTAATTCTGAACATTATTTAGTGAATGGGGATGAAGATGTCTTCTGCCAACATCAGATATTCCTCTTCCCTATGAAGAGTCACTTGTGTGGTTCAAACCATTTAATCATTTTTTTTTAAATGAACTTACAGTGTACACTTTTACACTGAACTAAAGGGCTCTCAGGGAAA
>PVKC010026306.1:0-16167 GCA_004027635.1 Crocidura indochinensis | reverse complement strand
AAGAAACAAAGAAAGAAGACAGGTCAGAAGGGGACACAGTCAGAAAAAGGCTCAGTAAGATTCCATTAAACTATTAGATTTTTCTGCACACTATCTACCTGAGTGTTAAGTAGCCTTTTACAAAAGCATTCCCTTTATATAAAAATAGACTTTCTGGGGCCAGGAAGGTGGTGCTAGAGGTAAGGTGTCTGCCTTGCAAGCGCTAGCCAAGGAAGGACTGCGGTTCGATCCCCCGGAGTCCCATATGGTCCCCCCAAGCCAGGAGCAATTTCTGAGCGCTTAGCCAGGAGTAACCCCTGAGCATCAAATAGGTGTGACCAAAAAATAGACTTTCTTTGCTAGATTTCTCTCTTCAAAACACTGGAACTCAAAGTATAGTCCTGAGGCCACTCCTGTAATGGGATAATCATGTCTCATAGCTTTGAATGGTACAAACATTAGGTACGATTACCAAACATAAACCCCTTCCTGCAGCCCTTCTGCACCACCCTTCAAACCTATATATGTATATATATATATGTATATATACATGTATACATATACATATGCACATATAACCTATACATTTATATGCATGCATTTACACAAATGCTCTAGACAATCTAATATATCTGGTCCAAATGATAGTATGTTCAAATTCAAACAGTTTCCTCCACCCTTCCTTTAAGAAACTCTTGCAACTCAGTAAATGGAAAGTCTATTGGTTCAATTTCTTAGATCAAACCCTTTGTAATTTTCTCCAGATTCACCTCTATCCCTCACAACCCTGAATACATCTTGCTTCAAAGCACATCCCATATTTGCTACTACTCTGTCACCTCCCTTTTAACTCAACCATCTTCAGGACAACTAAAATTAGTTTTTTCCTGATTTCCCTATGGTAACCATAATGATTGAAGATCTATATTATTTTTAGAACATTGAACCTCAAGATCAAAAATTTTAAACAGAAATAATTTTATTGCCAAAAGGTACATGAAAAAATACTCCACATCACTAATCATCAGGGAGATGCAAATCAAAACAACAATGGGGTATACCATCTCACGTCACAGAGACTGGCACACGTCACAAAGAACAAGAACAATCAGTGCTGGCAGGGATGTGGAGAGAAAGGAACTCTAATTCACTACTGGTAGGGATGCCTTCTAGTCCAGTCCTTATGGAAAATAATATGGAGATTCGTCAAAAAACTGGAAATTGAGCTCCCATATGATACAGTTATACCACTGCTAGGGATATACCCTAAGAATACAAAACAATACAAAAATGCCTTCTGCACACCTATATTCATTGCAGTGCTATTTGCAATAGCTAGAATATGGAAACAACCCAACAACAGATGAATGACTAAAGAAACTATGATACATATACACAATGGAATAGTATATAGTCATTAGGAGAGATGAAGTCATTAAATTTTCCTGTACATGAAAGAAGATGAAAACTATTATGCTAAGTGAAATAAGTCAGAGGGAAAGAGATAGACACAGAATAGCCTCACTCATCTATGTGATTTAAGAAAAATAAAAGATATTATTGTAATAAAGCACAGAGACAATAGAGATGAGGGCTGGGATGACTGGCCCATGATAGGAAGCTAACCTCAGAGTGGTGAGTGCAGTTAGAGAAATAACTACACTATCAACATTCATAACAATGGTAGTGAGTGAGAGAAGTAGAATGTCTGTCTGGAATACAGGCAGGAGATGGAGGAGGAGGGAGTTGGGGGCATTGGTGCTGGGAAGGTTGCACTAGTGAAGGGAGGTGTTCTTTATATATAACCAAAACCCAACTACAAACATGTTAGTAATAATGGTGCTTAAATAAAGATACTATTTTTTTTAAAAAAGAACATTGGTTGTACCTCTTGATCCTGTCTTTCGACCTTGTTGAGCTATGATCCTTAAGAAGTCCCCCTCAGCTCACCAAACGACCTCCTGGTACTCTCTGCCAGCCACCTTGCCTGTACACATCTTATCAGCTTGCTGCTGCTTCCCCTTCCCTCTGGAAGTAATGTAAGATATCTATATGTCCCCTTCCCTCTGGAAAAGTAAGATATCTAAGGACAGAAGATTCATATTATTCCCTAGTGCCCATTCTATTGCACTGTGACTGGACAAGATCAGGTCAGAAAAAATATATTATATTTAATAGGAAGTTAATGAAATACAGTTGCCTGGTTGCCGGAGAGATAGATTGGAGGTAGGGTGTTTGCCTTGCATGCAGAAGAACTGTGGTTCGAATCCTGGCATCCTATATGGTCTCCCGTGCGATTTCTGAGCATAGAGCAAGGAGTAACCCGAGTGCTTCCAGGTGTGACCCAAAAACAACAAACAAGCAAATAAAAAATACTGTTGCCTTTCCCTTTCTCTTCTTCCTTTGCTAACACCATCAGGCTGCAGTATGGTCAACCTAGCTTTCTCTGCATTCCTCTTTACCCTTCTCTTCTGGGGGGCTGAAATACCCCCTAGAACTTCACAATAGCTTCTCTTGCTCTAACTCAAAGGCTGCTATGTGAACACTCCAGGCTCTTAGCCATCTCTTCAAATGACTATTTCTCAATGCCTATGTTATCTTCCCATTGGCAATTCTTCCCATCACAACACTCCACCATGCCAGATAGGAGAGCCAAGCAGGAACTGAGAACATACTGATTCTGATTATGTACCAGTTGTGCCCAACTATTGGCCAGGACCACACAAGGCAGAAGCTAAAGTTCTAGATCAGTACAAATAGTTCTCTGTCTCTCTGTCTCTCTATGCCATTGTCTCTCTCTCTTGCTCCCTTTCTCTCTCTTTCTCTTTCTTTCACTTTCTCCATCCTTCTCCTCCTCTCTTCTTTTATTTTCATTTCTCTGGGGGGTAGTGTAGTTCCCAAGGAATGCTCAAGGGATCTGATAATTGGACAAGCAGGCTGGTTAGTTTAATGCTCGAATTATGTGATGCTACTTGATCCCACCAGATCTAAGAATCAGTAGGGTCATCCTGAAGATGTTCATTGAGTCCTGAGTGGTGCTAATAATCCCATTTAGGGCCTGCATGAGCAAACAAGGTGCCCCTTACCCCTGAGCCATCTCCCTACCTCTGTAAATTTCTTGACACCTTGGTGCCCAAGTCTAGGTAACATCTGAATCACCTCAGCTATAAGGATGAGGTTTAAATGGACAGGGGAGTTGGAGCACTAACATATTGAAAAAAAAGGAAAGGTTGTATGGAGACTGAGAATTCTCCAAGATGTGTTTTTGGGTCAGTGTTTCATTCTTTTTTCCTTCCTTCCTTCCTTCCTTCCTTCCTTCCTTCCTTCCTTCCTTCCTTCCTGCCTTCTTTCCTTCCTTCTTTCCTTTCTTTTCTTCTTCTTTCTTTCCCTATTTTTTCATTCTTTCTTCCTATCTTTCTTCCATTATTGAGCCACATCCAGTAATAATCTGCAGTCAGAAATAATTTCTGGGCATGCTCATAAAAACATATGGGAAGCTAGTGATTGAAACACAGTTAGCCACAAGCAAGGCAAACACCCTACCTACTGTACTATCTCTCTAAGAATACTTTAAATGCAGACAATCACAAGTCAGTTTAAATAATGAAATATTGATCATTTATAATTTATTATAAATTGTCAGCTGTATGGTATCTGCCTTTGGGGACAAGAATATTGACAGATACATCACAGGTTATGAAGCTTTATCAGAACAAGAGTCCTACAAAGTTTGGCCTGGAAATAGGAATCATCTGTAGACAGTCTGAGAGTTACTCAAAGAGCTTAGATCATTTTTGGAAATAGGCTAAGAAAAAAGTGTTCTTATGACAATGATAGTTGGAATAAGAACTAGATAGTGAAAGGAGATGAAGTGATATATGCATGATGCACTTTCAGTAATAATATTGCAAACTACAGTGACTAAAAGGAAAAAGTAAAGGAAGAGAGAGAAAAAGAAGAAAAACTGTCTGCTATAAAGGCAGGCAGGGGAAAAGGCCAGGGAGAAGGTGGAAGA
Source organism: Crocidura indochinensis (assembly GCA_004027635.1). Taxonomy (NCBI): domain Eukaryota; kingdom Metazoa; phylum Chordata; class Mammalia; order Eulipotyphla; family Soricidae; genus Crocidura; species Crocidura indochinensis. The sequence continues at coordinate 12,173 of PVKC010026306.1, read as the reverse complement.
GAAACTGACTTTACCACTGAAACTCTTGCCACTGGTAGTGGTAATTGTGTACTGGTAATTGTGTAGGTGATTGTACATTCTATGACTGAAACTCAACCATGAACAACTTTGTAACTATGTATCTCATGGTGATTCTACTAAAGAAGTTATTTATAAAAAATTCAAATTAAAACATATCTGATTTGGGGGCCGGGCGGTGGCGCTGGAGGTAAGGTGCCTGCGCTAACCTAGGATGGACCGCGGTTCGATCCCCCGGTTCCCCATATGGTCCCCCGTGCCTGCCAGGAGCGACTTCCGAGCAAATAGCCAGGAGTAACCCCTGAGCGTCACAGGGTGTGGCCCAAAAAAAAAAACATATCTGATTAATATTGTCAATAAAAAACGAAAAAGAAAGAAGGGTATTTTCTAATGATAAGACAAAAAAGGTTTGAAAGAGAAAAGGCTGAGAACTGAGAAAGTTGAGTCATCAAACCATAGAGTCTAGGAACTAATTATTTAATGTGCAGAAAGGTTGAAAATTATGTATTAAACACAGCTATCATGAAAAACTAAAGAATGTAAATATTCAGGAGATAAATTGTAGTTAGTATGAAGTTGACACTCCAAGCTCATCAGTTCTGAATTACTTTAATCCATCTTGGGACTATGTGTGCTTCTGAGGTGATTAGCTCTTACTGTAGCTATATAATGAGAATATAGCTGCCGCAATCTCATCCCAGTTGTGTGTTTAATGATAGTATATGGGAGATAGAAATAAGCCATGCAGGAAGTATTTACAGGGAAATTAGTATGCACTACAACTCAGAACTTTATTATTTATTTTGTGGTTCATTTAAACCAAAGATTGGCAAATTTTATTCTGCAAAGGGCCAGCTAGCAAATATTTCCACTTTGTGCCATTGAATCATTTGGTGTTATTTGTAAATTATATTTACACATTTTTATGTCAATATATCTTTACATGCACACCACTTTCTCAGTGTACTTCAAATTATTTTTTAAAGTCATGAGCCAGACAACTCAGAGTTTTATAAACTTGAAATGCAAATCATATATCATAAGCAATTTTGATTTTCTCTCTCACTCTATCCCATACATGTGGCAGCTCAGAGAAGGTGTCTGGTAGATATAGTTTATGTTTTGAAAATATGCATTAGGGAAATCCAGGTTCAGTGCCTCCTTTACAAACAGATTCAAATATATTCTCAACACTCTTACACACAGTCACCCATGAAGGTAAATTCTGTTTTTCAGCAACAAAATTGGATATATGTACCAACAATGGTGGCTATCATGAAATCTAAGAGCAATATAGGAAATTTAAGTCACTACTCACATTCTCAAACTGTGTAACATATGGCCTCATGATCAAGAAATTCATTAATAAAAATGTATTAAAGTATTGACCATGAAGATCATCTTATGGGTGAATTTTTTTACTTCACAAAATACAAAATTTCAAAATGTTGTTGTTAATTCAAAGGAAACAAATTCTGGCCCAACTAGACCAAACTAAAATGTGATACTAATCTGTCTATTTAAGAAAACTCAGCCTTTTGCCAGTCCCATAAGACAGTGTTCAGTAGCTATAATAAAAGTCAAGAACCATAGAAGAAATGCTTGTGCTCCTATGACTTCCTCATATGTTTTAGTTTGGAGACCTCTTATCAAGATGTGTATGATCTGAAAGTGGCTATAATGTTTTTTCCCAGTTTTCTGACACTCTCCACAACATAAAGACTCTCTGTGAGAGAGTATCCAGGGAGGAAAAATACCTTGTTAGTGTTAGTAATAACTCTGGACCCCTCACCCTTATTTCTGTTCATCTTGAACATGAGAAAAGACAACTTTTGTCATTAGAAATATTATTGATTTGGGCACTACAGGTGGCCCAAATCCTGGATCTGTTCCATATGACCTGGAGTAAGCTTCTTGTCCATCCATCTCCCGGATATCTCCTTTAATCTTCCTCTTCCCCAACGCAGGGATATCAAACTCAATTCACCTGGGGAGGCAAAGTCAGGGTATCCTTGAGTGCAAAGTCAGTAGTAAGCCTTGAACATTGGGGGGTGCGACCCAAACAACTAAAACAAAACAAAACAAAAAAGAGATTCGTCTAGGCCAGGGCCACAAAATGTTGTACGGAGGGCCGTTTGCGGCCCGTGGGCCCCGAGTTTGAGACCCCACCGCATCTCCTCTTCTATGATACTGAGATCAGCCTTCTCCTGGGTCTCCCCACAACCACTCTTGTTCTTTCTAAAGCAATGGCCCCTCCACAGCCTGATGGATTTTTACAAAACAAGGTCATCATTTTGTTCCACTGCTCAGAACTCTTCTTTGTTTCTTATGACCCATCGTTTTTTGCGAGGCTCCCTAAAAATCCCCCAATATGCTTCTTTGCTTGTTTCTGGAATATAGCATTACCCTCTTGTTCTAGTCACCATGGCCTTCCAGTTCCTCTCTCTTAAATAAAGATCCTATTTGTCTTTGAGTGCTCACTCGAGCTTCCCTCCCTCTTTCCCTTCCTTATTTTGCCACATTTTATCTAATGCACTGTTACTTTTCATAGAAACCAAATGCATTTTTTTCTCCAGCAGAGCTGTCTTTGGTTGTTCAAATTAAGACATGATACCTCATGTTTCTTTTTCCTGACATTTGAACAAAACTTACTTTACAAAACCTATCTGCAAACTTACTTGTAAGTTTACTGTAAACTTACTTAATGTCTATCACTGGATTTGAAGCTTCCAAGAGACTAAGAACCTGTATAGTTGCCTCCCTTCTTTATCCTCATCAATTAGTACATAGAATCTGCTCAATAAATGTATTGATTGGTGTAGTTGTTAAAACCTTATTCTGTAAAAATGTTTCCTCATTCACAAATAGCAATGATGCCCATTCTACAGCATTAATAAGGATTCAATCAGAAAACTCAAGTTAAAGTCCAGATATGATGCGTGTATAGAGTAGACACTCAATAAATGTTTGCTGAGTGACTATCAGCACTACAGCTTCAAAAATGCCACCTCCCTGAATGAACCTACCATAAAGACCTGGCTAGTAATTAGTACTTATGAAGGTTTTGTTATTAGGTGATTAATACAACTTAAATCTTGAGTGTTGAGGCTAAGGTATTATTAAGACAAGTGATGTTGATTGGCACTTGTTAAGCATGAAGAGTGGCCTCATGCCAGACCAGGACAGTCAGTAATATTTGTCCCAGGAATAAGTTCACCTGAGCTGGAAGAGAGACTGGAGTTATGTAGTCGATGGTAAGAGTAAGAAGAAACTTTCCTGTAGAAATCAAGGCACAATGGTATGTCCAGGCTGATAGCATTCAAATTCAGTGCTGCACTATAAAAATTAACCTTTTACTCTTTCTTAGATCATTGGTGATTAATTCAGTGGAAATTAAAAAAGAGAAAAACCAAAGAGACATATGAACAAGGTATCCAGGACTCCAGGGTAAGATGGAATCGTACCAAGATTCCTGGGTTGATGTAATCCATAAAGGAAAAGGAGCAGTCATAAAAGTGACTCTAGGAGAGATGCAGCAGGTAGAGCTGATTGAAGAATCTTTATGAGAGAAGAGTTGTATTCGTATTTAGAAGTAAACAGAGGTAAAAAATGGATTGGATCTGAATTCCAGGGAGGTGAGGAGTAAAGGTGGAGAGAGGTGAAAAGAGAAAAAAAGTAACTACTCTTAACAAATTGTGTGGTCCAGCTATAAACACTATGGAGTTGCCATATAAATACTGACCTCTGACTTAAACATATAAACTAAGGAGCCCGGGAGATCGCATGGAGGTAAGGCGTTTGCCTTTCATGCAAAAGGTCATTGGTTCGAATCCCGGTGCCCCATATGGTCGGTCCCCCGTGCCTGCCAGGAGCAATTTCTGAGCATGGAGCCAGGAGTAACCCTGAGCACTGCCGGGTGTGACCCAAAAACCATATAAACTAAAATGGATAGCATCATTTCCTAGAGAGTGGAGATGGAAGACTAAGGGTGAGTGTGCAGGGTTTGTGAAAGCATATAAATATTCTATGTCCTTGCTTTTGATGGCAATAAACTCAATAAATAAATTATGTGAAGTAAAGGAGAAAGAAGCTTTGTAGGCATGTAATGGATAGTGAGAAAGAACAGAAGGACTTCCTGAAAGAATTGAACAGCAGTAGGACTGGAGCAATAGTACAGTGAGTAGAGCGTTTGTCTTTAACCCAGCTGACCTGGGTTTGATCCCCAACAGCCCAAATGGTCTGTCCCTGAGTCTACCAGAAGTAATCGCTGTAAGAGTAAGCCTTTATCACCACTGGGTGTAACCCCAAAACAAAACCCAAGAAAATGAACAGCAAAACTTGGAGTGGGGGGGGGGACAGATGCTGTTGGTCACAATAAGCCAGTAGTGCTACTTGAATATTTAAGCTATAAATATTTATTTTCTAAATACAAATACATTTGAAAGAAATTAAGAGGCCATGTTTTATTTCTTTTTCTATAGTTCTCCATTACTTTTTTAAATTCTGCCTCTACATTTTTTCTGTGGAGGAAAAAAAAGTAACATCAAAATTTTGAAACCAAAAATAAAGGCAAACATACTAGGAAGACAATAAGAAAGCCTATCCCAAGAGATTTCTAGACAGATAGATTGGACAAATGAGATGATGCATTGGGTACATGTTTGGTCCAGGAGATGGGATCTTATTTTCTCCCAGTTCTCTACCTACTAGCGCACTCCTGCCAACTACTCTGAGATGTAAGCAACCAGGTCTCATAAATTAGAGGGTTTTAGGTGTTCTTGGCAGTGCCCCATTTCCTTTCACACACACACACACACACACACACACACACACACACACACACACACACAGTCCCAGGGATGAATCTGTTGGTAATATGTGTGCATTTCCTCCTCTTCCATATGGCTATCATGTCAGGGCAAGCTGTTCTCCTGTGTCATTCTCCCATCCAGCACCCAGTATCGGGCATGGGCAACTAGTCAATATAAATACTTAATAAATTGCAGAGTAAATGTATTAAAACAGCAAGGCTAAGCACATAGACTATGGAATCTCTAGCCAGTCTGTTTCGTACCCAGGGGCTTCCGGCTGTCCAACCCAGGCAAGTTGCTCCCTGCTCTTGACTTACTCATCTGTCAAAGAGAAGAGTAAAAGAGTCTTCAACACAGAGTTGTTGTGAAGATTAATTGAGATAAAGCAGAGTGCCTGGCACATCATAAATGCCCAATAAATGCCACTGTCTGCGTTCATTTGGGGTATGAGAACAGGGAAGTCACCACAGTCAACCGGTGTGACGTGGCATGCCGTCTGCATACCCAATATTGATAAACATATTTCACTAAGTTTTATTATTCACAATGAATTATTTTAAGAAACGTTCACATCACTGAGAATATAACTCATGTTATTAAAATACTTCCCAAAAATTAAGCCCAGTGATTCTTGTTACCCTCAAGATTTTCTTTTTAAAGGTAAATCCTTTCATCTTTGGATTTTTCTTCTATTATCTGAATCGATTTTTCAGAATAGCATACCTCCATAGCTATCTTGGGACAAGCTCATTTTAAACATGATAGTCCTTATATATTTAACTCTTAAACACCACTGTTCCTACCCATTCCTCCCAAATATTACAATTTTAGATTAAACCAATAACCACTGTTTGCATTTTAATAACTTTAACTTTAGTTGTGTTCACCACATCTTCCTCTTCTGCAGCTGTCTAAACTTTGACATTCTGGGCATGTTTTGGGAAACTCTTTGTCTGTAGAGTTGTATCCTTATCTCCCAGATCTATTTATCCCATCTTTTTTAATTATGCCCTAGGCTGCCAAAGTGCATTTTCCAATATGTGGCAAGACTGGATGCAAAGGAGGTAACAGTTAAGAGTTCTTAAATAATAGGTCATATCCTAGTTCCTCTCTCACATCTGGTCTTTGGTTGAGCTAGAAATAAAATTCTAGTTAATTCTCTTAGAAATAGTCAAACAAGGACCAGAGAAATTGAACAGAGGGTAAGGCACTTGTTTTGCACACTGCCAATATGTGTTCAATCCCCAGCATCCTATATTGTCCCCTTACCCCATCAGGAGTAATTTTAAACTCCTGCAGAGCCTAGGAGTAACCCCTGAACATCACTGGCAGTATATGAAAGATAAACAAAAAAGTTCAAGCATTTTTTTTCTTTTAACATTCAGTATTGCTACAAGGCAGTCTGAGTTCACAGTTCAAGTTCTTTGTCCCTTTGAAAGCTTTTAGAGTTTCGAACCCTAGTATTCATAGGGATAGGGTTTAGATACGTTTGTTTTCATGTCATTTATTTTCAAAAATGCAGTTTCTTGGTACATAATCATTAATCATTTTTACTCTGAAAAAACCTTGAAATTTTTTTAAAAAACTATTTTGTACTGTTTTCCCCTCCCTTTCTTCTATTATCCTACTGAAATACATACCTATTGGACACCTACATATTCTTTTCTGTGCTTCTGACCATTAAAGTGACTGGTTATATCAACCTTACACCCTATTTCATTTCCAAGTCACTGGTTATTGCTTTAGCACTCTGGTAAGTCAATTGTCCTTTCTCCCACCACTCCCTTTACTCAAAGTTGTTTAAATGTCTGTCCAATGATATCTCTTCTCCACACTTTCTTTTTTGACTTTGTCTTATTTTATCCTTTTTGAAATTAATTTTAAAATCACATAACTTAAGAACTGGAGCTGTGGTGCAGTTGTAGGGCATTTGCCTTGCACTCAGCTGACCTAGGATGGACCCCAGAGTCCCAGATGGTCCCCCAAAGCCAGGGGTAATTTCTGAGTGCAGGGCCAGAAGTAATCTCTGAGTATCACTGGGTGTGGCAAAAAATTCACATAGCATAGATGTTAACCATTTGGACTATTCTAAAGTGTACAGGACAGTGACAATAAAATCATTCACAGAGTTGTAGATTCATTCCTCCTATAAAATTCTAAATTTTTTAGCACCCCAAAAGTAAAACTTGTACACATTAAACAATCATTATCTTCTCTCTCCCAGCTTCTGGGAACAGACAATCTTCTTTCTATATCTATAGATCCACCTATGGAAAATTTATTCATATAAACAGAATAGTTTGTTATCTGACCTTTGGTGAGTGGATCATTTTACTTTGCATAACATTTTCAAAGTTCATTCATGTGGCAATTGGATCAGTTCCTTTTTGTAAACAAATAATATTCTGTGTTTGTATATAGCATGTTTTACTTATCTACCCATCATGATGCATATATCTGCTCTTTGATTCATTTTCTATTATGAGGAGGTAGAGTTGGAAAGAGGAATAGTAAGCCTGAAAGGAAAATCTGTCATGTTTGAACAAAATAGGGCTTCTAGGATTTGTGTTTTTATTTTCTTTGCATTTGTGGGCCACACCAGCTGTGGTTAGTACTTATTCCTGGCTCTGAGCTCAAAAATCATTCCTTGTAGTGCTCATTATTAGGGATTAAAACTGAACTGGTTATGTATAAGGCAAGAGTCCTGCCAGCTATACTAACTCTCTGGCTCCCATGCTGCTAAGTTTTGATTCAATTTCTATATTATCACTTGATAACAGCCCGACTTTTTATCTTTACCTCTAATTAAGAATAAGCTCTGGGACTGGAGAGGTAGCATGGAGGTAAGGCATTTGCCTTGCATACAGAAGATTGGTGGTTCAAATCCTGGCATCCCATATGGTCCCCTGAGCCTGCCCGGAGCAATTTCTGACCATAGAGCCAGGAGTAACCCCTGAGTGCTGCTGGGTGTGACCCAAAAACCCCCCCAAAAAAAAGAAAAAAAAAAGAATAAGCTCTATGACTTGTCCTTGTTAGAGTGACTTTTAAAAGCTTTTTGTCCCATCAACGAAACAAAAGAAACTTTTTTTCCTTGAACTCAATCTTTCTGCCAGATGAGGAAAGCCCAAAATGATGGGTAGGAAGGCAATTCCAAACTGTTGGTAATGAATGCTTAGCTGTTTTTGTTATTAGATAAATTTAAAAAAATTCTTGGATCAATTTATAGAACATTTTTATTTTATTTTAATTATTTTACTTATTTATTTATTTATTTTGCATTTTCTTCCTGAAGCATTACAGTCTTATTTCACTCAGGAACACTGAAGTGTACTTTGACACTATACTTGGGGGCCATTGTAGAAAGCAAAAGCAAAATAATCTCAAAAATGAGGCAAACGTTTAATACATTGCAAAATTTATATTTATTTGTAATGCTATATCTGAACCTGAAATTGGAAGCTTAGGTAATTATTAGATAATTTTTGAGACAAAGAAGATTAAGATTTAAGTATATATAACTTATACAATAGTATCTGTGCTAAAGAATAACTCAGGTAAGGATTTCTGAAATCCTATGTTCAGATCAATATTATTCACAATAGCCAAAAAATAAAATCAACCTAAATGCCTATTTATAGATAATTGGAGAAAAAAGTCATTGTATATTTATTCAGTAGAATACTAACTAATCTGACACTTAAAGACAAATTATGGCTTGGTGACAAAATAGATGAATTCCATGTTATTGTGCTAAATTAAATAAATAGATATGTGAAAGAAAATTACTCTGTAGAATATAAATTAAATTCTTTATAAATATAAAGAAAATGAACTGGCAAAAAAAAAAAAAAACAGCGAAACTAATTTCTGGAACAAGTGAAACCTATAGAGGTTACCAGAGGTAAAAGAAATAGGGAGTTAAAATAAAGAGTAAAAGGCTCTTTTTCATGATAGAAAGGCACTGGAACTTTAGTGATAGGAGTGGTAAATATTATACACATATACACGTATGAAGCTAAAATCTTAATATTTTATAATATTACAACCCAATAACACCAAATCGTGAAAAATAATAAACCTATATATAAAAATAATTCATATGCAGTTATTATTTTAAGACCATATATTCTCATTTTACTCCAGAACTACACTTCTTAAGATTAGATTCATTGAACTTTGGAGTTCGACAATAAGCATGATGGGAGCCTGTAGTTGTTCCTATGACGTTATGCTTCAAGGGGGGAGAAATCCTATATCTCTGAGGCCAAGAGGATTCCCTTTCTAATTTCCCCAATACTAACTGTGCCTATGCCAAAAAAAAATACAAAAAACAAAGCAAAACAAAAAAATTTGCCATACCAGCCTCCTTTTTTTTCTTTATCTTTCTTGTTGTTATTGTTGCTGTTTTTGTCATTGCTTGTTTTGTTTTGGTTTTGGTTTTTTTCTTTCATTTTTCCCTTTCTTCTTTTAAATTGATATTGATAACTCCTAGATGCACTCCTCCCAGCACTTCTCCCAGCTCTCATTTTTTTTTAATCCCAACAGAACCACAGGACTTGAATCATCTTGTTCTGCCTCATAACTTGAGGGGGAAAGAAAGTACCTGGAGCAAACAGATACATGAACACTGAGTGGAAATAAAAAGTGATAGATCTAAATACCAAACCCAAAGTCAATGACAACAAAACCAAGATATTCAATTTACAAGTTATTTACAAAAGGGAACTATTACACTAGCAGTCCAGAAGGTTAGGGGGGAAAATATGGGATGCTGAGAACAGGGGTGGAGAGATGTCAACACTGGTGCAGGAATGACCCTAATTCTTATGTACCTTAAATATAACTGTGAAAGATTTGTAACACACTGGTCACAATAAAAAAATTAGATTCATTGGGCAATAACACCAATAATAAAATTGATATAAAGAAATATGTATTCCTAGGTTTCTTTTTGCAGAATATCCTAGGTTAATATATCATGGTCTATAAAAAAAATCACAGTTTGTGCCTCATCACATATGTTATTGTGTTTAAATTTGCTAAATAAACTAATTCCCAAGAGAATATATTAAATAAAAGTTTTTAGGAAATTTATGTTGATCTACCAACTTAAAAATATATGGGATCTGGGCCATCCTTGGAGGGGGTAGAGTGTATTTCCTGAAAGTTCAGCCAACAAGTTTAATGGAAAAATACAAACTCCCAGAAAAAAAGAGCTTAAGGCAAGTCCCTATTTTAATTTAGTCCTACCCTTGCTATCACTGTGTCCAACACTAACTTCCCTTGTCCTGATTTTGGAAAAGCAAGTCTTTCCTTTTTCAGTTTTCTTGGGAATCCCGTACCAATGCTGCACCTGCCTTTTTCAGGAGGGCTTAAGGATTGTTTAGTGAGCAGAGACAGCAGAGATGAAGGGCAGAGTTCCAGGTGTCCATGTTTGGCCAGGTTTTGGAAACCCCTAAATCCATTAGTTTATTCCCTGTCCATCTGCCCTTTCTCACAAAAGTAAAAGACAAGAAGCACATCTTGCATAGAACCATAAAGATTTCTAGTACTTTATACAATATTCTTAGAAACTTTGAGTGCCAAATAGCCACTAGAAAACTCAATGTTTCACAAAGTTCTGGGACATATCCTTATTTTTTGAGAACCAAAAATAGCATTGGACTTTACAAAGAGACTAAGACATAGGAACACAAGAAAATCAAACAGCAAAAATGATAAACAGCAAGGTAAGAAGGTAAACAGACCATAAAAATTTCATCAGCCTATTTGTCAACTGGATAAAAGAAAGTTTCTTAAAAAATACAGGGACGGGCCAAAAACCAACCAACCAACAAACAAACAAACAAACAAAAAATACAGGGACAAGGGCCAGAGCATGGCGCAGTGATAGGATATTTACCTTGCACGTGGCTGACCCAGGATGGACCTTGGTTCGATACCTGGCATGGCATATGATCCCCCAAGCGAGGAGAGATTTCTGAGTGCATATTCAGGAATAACATCTGAGCATCACCAGGTATGACCCAAAACAAAACATAACAAAAAACAAAAAAATAAATAAATAAATACAAGGACAAGTGTTGTGGATGTTATTCCAGGATGAACTGAAAAGGTGTCTCCGCTCATGGATAAATTCTTCACTATCACGCCCTCTCCAGATTCTATTACTCTGATTATCATCATACCATCAGTATCATCATTACAAGCAAAACTGAATGAGTGATATCACATACATTGAGCTATTTTTTTTTTTTTGGTTTTTGGGTCACACCCGGCAGCACTCAGGGGTTACTCCTGGCTCCATGCTCAGAAATTGCTCCTGGCAGGCACCGGGGACCATATGGGGCACCGGGATTCGAACAGATGACCTTTTTGTATGAAAGGCAAACGCCTTACCTCGATGCTATCTCCCGGGCCCCACATTGAGCTATTGACCGTGTCTAACTATCATAGGATCCCCATCACTGTCACCTTCAGCTGGAACCAAATTCATGCATGTGTTGTGGTCTTCTGTAAAAAAGGAAGAAAGACTTATTCCCAGCCCAGCCCTTCTGAACTGCATTATTATCATTGTTATTATTAGTTAAAACGTCTTGGATGCCTACCAATCAGTGTAAGGATTAAGCCTTATAATACCCTATAAAGTATTAATGCCCTCATATTAAGATGAGAAGATAAATGAAGAGAGATGAAGCGATGCCTTTATGATCAGACAGTTAAGGAGTGGTGGAGCTAGGATTTGATCCCAGGTTGTCCACATTTACTTCCCCCACACCTTACTATGATGTGTATTTCCTCTCACAGCATCCTTCAGAGAATTCCACATGTAGCACATACAAAAGGCTCTGCAGGTATAAAATACTAGGGTTCCTTTTTAACTTTATTCCAACACTGTGATTTACAAAGTTGTTCATAATACATTTGTTTTGGGTATTCAGTGTTCCAACACCAGTGTGACCTTCCTCCCATCATTGTCTACAGGTTTCCCAAGTCCTCTTTCTTGGCAAGCACAAAATAATTTAATTTATTTGCATATTACAACAAAATGGTAAATGGAATTATCTAAAAATAATTTGGTAAAAGTAAATTTGTGAAAATTAGTATATCTCACAATGGGATTATTAAAGTCCTTGTGTAGCTACTGAGATGATTGTTGCTAGTTGAGACTTCTCCGGTATTGTTTCTGCTTATTGAGTTTAGTGGGCTTCTATGCTACTTTATCATCTAATTTTCTGTGCTCCAACGAGGCTGTCAATAGTTTGAAATTTGGAGATGTCACAAGGCTAAAGTCCCCAAGAGCTCTAGGATCTATAAAACAGGTGCTCTTCTTGCCTGCTCCCC
>PVKC010026304.1:0-16176 GCA_004027635.1 Crocidura indochinensis | reverse complement strand
GGGGCACCGGGATTCGAACCGATGACCTTTTGCATGAAAGGCAAACGCCTTACCTCCATGCTATCTCCCGGGCCCCGTTTATTTGTATTTTTAATTTGTGATACATTCGACTACGTTCAGGCTTTACTCTTTGTTCTGTGCTCAGAGACCATAGTCTATGTTGGAAGTCTAATCTGGGAGGTTTCATCAAAGACAACATGAACTCTTCTTTTTGTGACCTCTCAATTATCTCTCTGTCCCTTATATCTTAGACTAAAACAAGTAAAAATAAATAAATTCTAGAAAATGTGTTGCCATCAAATATTGCTTCTTATCAAGTAATTTTAATAATTTAAATAATTCGCAAAACCTAGGAAATTAAGTGCCTTTTTAAATGATATCAAATTTATTGCCTCATTTAAATTGACTAATTTAAATATACCATCAAATTTAAATTCATGTCTAATTTAAATGATAACTTTCTAAAAATGTATCACTTTTAGATTTATAAATATATATTTTACACATCCTATATAAAATGAATGTAAATAATGAAAGCTGTTTCCTCTGGCCCTCTATATTTAAAATATTTGAGTTGCTAAATGTATTTTACATAAAGTATTTGCTATAACATGTATGTCATGATCATTGATTTTCATTAATCTTTCCTTATTTATTTAATTTATTATGACTGTATTATAATAGACTGTTTCTAACCATCTGGTATCTGTTTTAAAGTTTGTTAGAAATACGAATAACATTTCCTACACTGGCTATACTCAATCAGAATCTGCATTAGCAAGAGATTTGTGATTCTACATGAATATTTAGTATTTGACAGCACCTAATTTTCTATATGACTCAAATCAGTAGCAAAAATTCTAATTTAAAACTCTAAGGTAACAGAAATTAACTTTGCTTTGTGTAAATAAAGATAAAGAACTTTTATATAAACCAGACTTTTGAAAGATTTGGGGTGGAGAAGGTGAGTCATAACTTGCTGTGTTTCTGGGTTACACCTGGTGGTGCCCAGGGAACCATTAGCATTCCAGGTTTTGACTGCGGTTGGCCATTTACAAAGAGGTGCCTTAACTCCTGAACTATCTCTTTCGTCATAAATCAGAATTTACAGTGAGCCTACTGAGTTCACATTAAAATCAAACCCTTGAAACTCTTGACATGTTTAAGTATTTATTTATTTTTGGTGCCTCAAGAGCAGTGTAGTTTGCTTGTTCACTAAGGAATTTGACTGATTTGTTCCATACAGTTTTTGTATATATCTTTGAGTTTTATTGCTAATTATCATCAGAAATACTAATTCAAGTTTCTAGTATCTTCCCCAGTTCCCAGATATATTACATGCAATGACTTATTATAAGAATTAAAGTGGGGTTCAGAGCGGTGGCGCTATAAGTAAGGCATCTGCCTTGCCCATGCTAGCCTAGGACAGAACGCGGTTTGGTCCCCCTGCGTCCCAAGCCAGGAGCGATTTCTGAACACATAGCCAGAAGTAACCACTGAACATGACTGGGTGTGGCCAAAAAAACAAAAACAAAAACAAAGCAAATTAAAGTGATATAGGCCAAGTCAATTCCTTTTCGGAAGTCAAGTCTCCTAACTTTATTTCTCACCTTCAAGCCATCACTTATTAAAAGTTTTGTTTTTCTATTGTTATTTTTATTTGTTTGCCTTTCTATCTTTCAATATTATGCATTCAGATGGTAGGTATTTTAAATCCAATGATCAGTGATAATCTTGTATCACACGCCTTTAGATTCACATTGACAAAGACACTTTTGCCATGTCAAATATTCACTGCTTGTAGGGAGTAAAAGGAAGATATGTTTTATTTAGGCAGATTTTCTTTGCTAAACATAGAGCAATAGGCGATCAGGTACAAAGTACATGATGATAATTCTATATCTAATCCTTAAATAGTCTTGGATCTCAATGTAGTATTGTAGTGTGACATTTCATATTATTTAGAAAAGGATAGTGGGGATATATCAAAGAACGTTTCTCAAACATTTTCTAGAGATCCCTTTCTTATTTTGTTTCCTTTCTGCAGTTCTACTACCCTACTGATTGTCTTTTCAGTCTTGTGCCATTTCCCTTTAGGCAGTTTTTACCAGTTCCCCACTTGGTATATCCTGAAGTCCCATGGTTAGCCATATGGTACCCATCCGAGAAATGCTGAATTAGAGGACAAACTTTGATTCAGCTGATATATTAATTGGATATAGAACACATCAAGAGCTCTGCATCTTGCTACAGTCATCCTCTCTTCATCTACATTCATGAAGTCTCTGTAGACATATGTTGTAATTTCTTTAACATAATGTAATTTATTCAAAGTTATCAAGTTTAATGCTACCTTTGAATATGTTTTAAGTATTAGACAGGTTAGTGATAGGGTCAGTGAAATATTAAAATTAACAAAAATTCCTCAATGCTGTGACAAGAATTTGGAATATAAGTAATGATTCAAATTGCACAACATTATCAAATACAAATATATATCTAATACTATCACTACATATAGCAATATCAAAATAACTAAATGATAATTATATTTTAAATTCAACAAAATTTCTGCATTTTTCTGAATTGATCATTTTTAGAAGAACACTGTATAAATTGTCTAACTTTGAGAAAAACTATATCAACTGTTAATCTTGAAATTGCCTGAACTCATAATTCTCTTTCCTGACAGATACTCTGTAGATCGACATACTGATATGGACCGGATTTTTAGTATCCATGCAGAAAATGGCTCTATTTTCACTTTGAAACCCCTAGATAGAGAATCATCTCCTTGGCACAACATCACTGTTACAGCAACAGAAATAAGTAAGTTTAAAATACATCCATCTGAATATACTACTTTCTAAGAAATATAAGTCCATTAAAGAGATTTTTCTACTTTGAATAGAATGACTATCCTTAGCAGAATTTGATAGAAAGCATTATGTGTGTTGAATTTTAGATTATTTTAATATTTAAAAAATGATCAATATGCATTTACCTTAATTTTGATAGCACATATAGAATCAATCAACATCTGATAGAATGTCACAAAATAATGCATCAACAAATAATACCTCTTACAGATGGTTCAGTCTCAGTCATATTATTTTCTTTCTATTGTGCTTTTCATCTGAACCATGTCAGAAAACTGAAATATCCATCAGTAATCCAATTGAAAAGTAAATCCCACAGAAATGTCTGTTGCTAAGATACAAATGGGATGAGTGCTTCTTTGTGAATGAGCCTAAAATCTTATACATGTTCTCCTTGCAGATAACCCCAAACAAAGTAGTCAGATACCTGTCTTCATCAGAATTCTAGATATAAATGACCATGCTCCAGAGTTTGCCATGTACTATGAAACATTTGTTTGTGAAAATGCAAAGCCTGGAGAGGTAAATGAAATTGTTGTAAACATTATTATTTTTCCTTTTAACAAAGGTAAATAACATTGCATTGATTTACTTGTGCATCTTTTTTTTTGTTTTGTTTTGTTTTTGTTTTTGGGCCACATCTGGTGACGCTCAGGGGTTACTCCTGGCTATTCACTCAGAAGTCGCTCCTGGCAGGCACAGGGGACCATATGGGAACCGGGGGATCAAACCGTGGTCTGTCCTAGGTTAGCGCAGGCAAGGCAGGCACCTTACCTTCAGCGCCACCGCCCGGCCCCACTTGTGCATCTTTTTATGTTGACTATTACTCATTTTCTTTGTCACCTATTTGCCTACTCTTACCAAGAATATTTTAAAAATTATTTTAAATAATTTTATAGAATTTATATTATAGAAACATTTTACTTTTGCTTATAGATCAAAAACTTATATGTTAAACACATGTGAGTTCATATTCAGATTCATTGTTATGCTAAAATTCAGTAATGCTGAGCTATGTTAATGAATGAAATTAAAGAAAATATATAATTGTGTAAATGCAGTAATTTGATATTACAATGAGGGAAATCAAAGTGATTATTTGTACATTGTATTTGCCATGTTCAATTGCTTAGTCAAGACATTGTTTTAGTGTAAGCTATGTTTTGAGTATAATTTTGTCTTAGTTTTATGGAGTACAGAAATATTTGATACAAGAGTTAAAAAGTTCTCTTGTGATGTAATATGTTGATTTCCTCTCAACTTATGGCAAATAAAGACTGTCTATAAATGGACACTAAAAATGGCCTTTTAGAGTGACATTAACTATACAAATAAATAAAAAAATATCAGTAAGAAAATTATCTGTCAATGAACTATTAGCTAGGGAAATAATGGAGGGCACCAATACCAAACAGTCGTATGAACATTGAATACAAATAAAAAATCATCAGACTAAAACACCAAATCCAAAGCCAACTACAATAGAGTTGATACCCAATCTACTACAAGCTAGATACAAAGGGACCACTTATACTAGCAGCCCTGAGGCAAAGGAGGGCGATATGAAATGCATGCTGGAAACAGGGGTTGAGGGAGTACTACATTGATGCGTAGAAATGCCCCGGATTCAATGTCAATATATATCTAAAATACTTCTCTGAAAGATTTGCAATCCATTTTGGTCAAAATAAAAATCATTAATAAAAAAAGGAAACTGTGAGTGAATAGTGAGGCTACAAGGCTAAGAGGCTAAGATGGTGATAGGCTACTATGGTTATAGGCTACTAAGGTTTGGTAGTTTGTATGGCTTCCTAGTGAAAATATCTACTAGTAGGTTTCATATGGTTATATGAGTTATAAAAACTAGCCAAATCATGTGTACATGTGTAAATGTGTACAATCATGTGTAGCAATATTAAAGCTCATAGAACATTTACCGTTCATAGGGTAGGCACATCTCCAGCACCCCAGAATGTCAAGAAGTATATAGATTTCATCTCCATAACCCATATGGTCACCAGGTGTAACCTCTGAGAACAAATTCAATTGTGATCCCTGTATACCACTAGATGTGACTCCAAACAACAAAATTACATGTACCTTCAATTACTATAAAATTTCACTATTTATTACAGAATTACATCTTTATTTTGGTGAGAGAGAAATGGAAAGTATAAGTAATTAAAAGACAATGATTTCAAATCATGCAGATGGTAGTCCAAATAAAAGAAAAAACAGGTTCTCCAAAATACAGTTTCACATTTTCTCCTTTTAGAATACAATTAAAATTTTTGGCCCAAACTGTGATTTGCTGATTGAACTTTACATTCTGGCATAACTAATACTTGAAATTATCAAAAGTAGTAGGTGTTTTAATTTCCTTGTTCCAGCACTGATTTTAGAAGACAATGGAAATACTTACTTGTAAATCCTTCTAATTATATGATGTAATTATGAGCAAAATTTTTTAATTTTTAAAAACCAATATGATTTTAATTATCATGCTGCATAATTTAAATATTTTGCTTTCTAATATTATGTAGTACCGTGTTAACTTTTCCTACTATACATATATAATAATCGTTTTCTTAATCTATGGACATGCCTATACTAAATGTTGTACTTTTAAGAGATACACCTGTTTTTTAATATGCTTTGTGATTATTATTATTATCTAGTGGAGGCAAATGACTGGTAACAAATTAATCATAAAAACGGACTGATGTTTACCAACAATGCTAAAGGATGAGATGCTCAATAGCATGAAATGATCAGCAATCAAATAATGAATCATAGAACTGCCCTGCAAACCAATATTTGAGGTGCATTCTGAACCTTATTTTAAAGCTTTAAAAATATGGAGATTCAAAAGATCATAACAGGGATAAAATAATGTGCCATGTTGGGCAAACCCAAATTTAATCATCAGCATTGCATATGATACTTGAGCACCTCCTGAAGTGAGTTACTCCTGAGTATAGAGTCAAGAGGAATCCTACAGCTCTGTTCCCTGTGACTCAAAGACAAAATGAAAAAAAAAAATTGAGGAAAAGTTTCTTCCATCCCTTGAAGACTATATCAACTGAGCATTCAATGCTATGGTCAGAGGATGTAGAGTAGTAGTACTGGTAACCCAATTCTCAAACTCATTAGTACTGCGGACATTCAAGGTTCACATTCATGGTGAAGCCCTACCTGTAGGCATAAGGTATTATGAAGACTTGACAGAATGGTAGGGTATAATTTTCTAAGCATAATATTTCTTTTAATTCAGTAATGAATTTAAAGTGCAAAGATTAATAAAGACTATTTAATCATAAGAATAGTTATTGTTGATTAATATACCTTTGATTTATTGAATTTGTGTGCTATTTGGTTGCAGTTGATTCAAACCATCAGTGTCATGGACAAAGACGACCCTCCTCGAGGACACAAATTCTTCTTTGAACCAGTTCCAGAATTTCCTCTTAACCCAAACTTCACAATTGTAGATAATAAAGGTAGAACCTATTTTTAAAACTATTTTTAAAAGAACCTATTTTTAAAAGTTCTAAATGCAGAATAAAATAATTGGCTTTTTATTTGTTATTGCTGTAACACTATATGTTTTTTTTCCCCCAGATAATACAGCAGGTATCAAGACTCGGAAAGATGGGTATAGTCGTAACAAAATGAGCACCTATCTGTTGCCAGTTTTAATCTTCGACAATGACTACCCAATCCAGAGCAGCACCGGCACCCTGACCATCCGTGTGTGTGCATGTGATAGTCAAGGAAACATGCAGTCCTGCAATGCTGAGGCCTTGGCCCTCACAGCTGGCCTGAGCACAGGAGCTCTCATAGCTATTCTCCTTTGCATCCTCATCCTGCTTGGTAAGTCGCCAGTGCAGGTTTAGCTAAATTGCAAGATTTTCTCTTTCATCATAGCTGGCACTGTTATGCTTATCAATTATCCGAGTGATTTAAATACATTAACATATCACAATCAAATCACCTGATTTCCAATTAAGTTTGTGATGTATTTGTGATAAACACTTAAATATTTTTTAGTACTTGCAAATGTCTGAACTTGGTTCAGACCTGGGCACATCCTATATGGTTACCTGAGCTCCACCAGGAGTGATTCATTAGTACAGAGCCAGAAAAAAAAAAAAAAAAAAAACCCTGAGCATCTCCAGGTGTGTGCCCTTCACTCATCGAATTCCCCACCCCCAAATGAACATTTTTTAAAATTGAGTTTTCCATTGTCACATAGCATTTTGACCCTATCTAGTGGTCCAGTAATTTCTAAAGTCATGCTTTCGAGAGCAAATATCATGACACAATTTAATTCAATTAAACAGTGTTTTTTTTTTTTTTCTGTAAAACACCCCCACAAATGGTTTTCATTATATATTCATCCAAAATGCTTATGCTTAGGGCAGGAAAGCTAGCCAAACTTATGTTCCAGTGTTCATATATGCTGGCTTCTATTCAGCACAAATCCTTTCAAGCTATCTGGATGAAATCCCTTTGGCCACATATGTCTGCAGGGCTTCAGTAAGGGATTCATGAAAGGGAAGAAATTACATTTTTCTCAGTTAAGCAGATCTAACTATTTAGGGAAAATGTTCTTATGTGATTCAGAATGTGCTAGTCATTATCATAACAATCACAAGTCCTTATCTCTACCTGATGCTGGTAAATTTAGCTGGTTAAATATTTTTGTATTAGGCTTTGGCTCCCATTTTAATTTAGTGCAACAAATTTCATATTGCTCTTTTTGTTAAGATGATCAGATTTTCCTAATTTTTCATAATTTGGCTTCCGTAATTCTTATACATTAATGTAAATTATACCTGTTAACATTTCATGCAGACATATTAAAACCAGAGGGCCTCAAAATAAGCATTTATAATCAAGTTTAATTTGATTATTTTTTACTACGATTAGATCCATAAAAAAAGAAACATTCTAGTGTTTGTAATTTTTCTGTTATGAGCAATATAGAGATACTCATTTCTTATTTTATGCTTTCTCAATTAAGTAACTAAATGTGGGATGGTTTTCTAATATTGAATTAAAAGTTGGTTTTAATCATTATCATATTATAATCTTTTCCTTATAAATTCTAAAATACTCTTCTATTAAAACCACTTTTATTTATGACTGGGCACAATTATTGCAATTATTTGGTGTTGATGGTCTATTTTTGTTAAGTATAAATATAATATAATTTATAGTATTAAGACATCCTCATTTACTAAAGAAAAATTATTTATGCCAATGTTACAAAACCAAGTGTGATCAAACTCTGGAAAGAATTTGTTACACTTTTGCATCTTTTGTACTGATGGGATTCCAAAGAAGTTTATATACCTCATTAAAATAACAATTTCAAGTCTTAAGAATAATTTATAAGAAAGAACATATAAACATATCTAAATTAAACAAAATCCCAAATCAAAATGTGATGAGTGTTCCTATTTATATAAATCTTGTAAAAATTGTTTGAAATATTATAACAATAATGAACATTTTTATTTTGATTTTTGAATCACACCCTGTGATGCTCAGGGGTTACTCTTGGCTATGCACTCAGAAATTGCTCCTGACTTGGGATACCGTACAGGACGCTGGGGGTCTAACCGCTGTTCATTCTGGGTTAGCCACGTGCAAGGCAAGTGCCCTACCACTATGCCGTCACTCCAGTCCATATAATGAAATATTTTTAAAGTCTATTTCTACATTGTTTAGTTAGTAATCACACATACTATTATAATCCCTTGAGTTTGTACTGATATTTCTGATAGAAACTTTAAACTGTGTTTTAAATTAGTGATGATAATGATTCCATTTTCTTTTGGGGGCGGTTGAGGGAGTGACACACACCCAGTATAGTTAAGTGGTTGTACTCAGGAATTACTCCTGGCAGTGACTGGGGAACCACGAGGGATGCTAAGGATCAGATTCAGTTTAACCACATACAAGACAAATGACCATCTCAAGACTGTTTTTTTTTTCTAAATTCATTATCTAAGTCTCTCCACATTGAATTACATACTTCCAGGTTAATAACCTCATCTCCGGGAAAAGCAATACATAACTTCTACTTGAGAGGGGAGAAAATGCACAGAATGTGTTAATTTTACTTGTAAAAAATAGTAAATATGTTTATTTAAAACCCATAAATAAATTTACTATATGTGGTAGATATTTTAGTTTAATTATTTTATAAATGGGAACTTATTAAATGTCATTCAGTATTACACTTAAAATAATTTTAATACAGTTCATTTTATTTCAACCTGGCTGTTCTCAGGGCTTCATCCTGGCTCTGCAGTCAGGGACCATTACCAGCAGACACATGAATATGTTTCCTATATATATCTATATATAGATAGATATAGATATAGATATAGATAGATATAGATATAGATAAAGATATATGCCCAGAAGTGTGTAGATAAAATAAGTGTCCTGACCCTTATATCATTTTGACCCTAAACATAGTTGCTTTTCATACATTTATTTAGTATTTTCTTTTTATTGGAAGGAACATGATGTGTAATATTGTTGCTAATCAACTTTCAGTCTTAAATTTCAACAAAACACATTCAACAAGTTGGTCTACTTCCCTCCAATATTCCCCTAAATGGGAGATTTCTACATCAATATTTTTAAATATTTCAATGGTATGTGAATAGCAATTAAAAGCTCTTACGGGATATACTTTTCACAATTCTGTGTATATAAATTTTTTATATTTTATAATATATAAAATAATAGACAATTTAATTCTAACAGAGCTATGTATTTAAAAAGCACAGCATCTTTATGTTTCATGTAAGTTTTTATTAAAAATTGTGTTAATTTTAGAAATGTTCATTGTCATATATTTGTACTAATTAAATTCCAGTGTGTAATAAAAATGAGGAAGCATATCATGTATAAAGAAGTTCACAGTTGGGGCTGGAGAGATAGTATGGAGCTAGAGTATTCGCCTTGCATGTAGATGGATGGTGGTTTGATTCCCAGCATCCCATATGATCCCGCAAACCTGCCAGGAGCAGTGTCTGAGCCTAGAGCCAGGACTAATCTCTGAGCGATGTCGGGTGTGACCCCAAAACCAAAAAATAAAACAAAAACAATCAAAAAAAAAAAGTTCACAGTTAAACTAAGAATGAAATGCAGCAAATGTAATAAAATCAACATTTCAGTGCCAAAGCATAAATGGTCACCGTTTAGTTTTTTTTAGGAATCCCATTTAGTACTAAGGTGGTGCATTAATATTGGCACAAACTAAAAATAAATTTGAGCTAGAATTTTATATATATAATAAATAATATATATAATATATGTATAACATATATATTATATATATACTATATATAGTATATATTTGAAAGTTCAGCATGCAGAAATTGTGTGGAGTTTTGGGAAGCCTTAACTTAAGTATGATTTGGAGGGATTTTTTTCCTTTGTTATGGGCCCACACCTGGCTGTGCTCAGGGCTTTATCCTGGTTCTGTAATTATGAATCATTTTCAGAAGACACATGAACTACATAAATTGTAACATAAACATGAAACCTCAATCTCTTTACTTTCCTCTTTCATTTTCTCCACTCCCTCTCTTCTTCTTCCTGTTCTTTCTGTTCCTTCTCGTTTTAGTTTTAATTGTGTTGTTTGCTGCTTTGAAGAGGCAAAGGAAAAAGGAACCTCTAATCATTTCTAAAGATGATGTCCGGGACAACATCGTGACCTACAACGATGAAGGTGGAGGGGAAGAAGATACACAAGCTTTTGACATAGGGACATTGAGGAATCCAGAAGCAAGGGAAGACAGTAAACTTAGAAGGGATGTCATGCCTGAAACGATTTTTCAAATTAGGAGAACAGTGCCCCTTTGGGAAAATATTGATGTCCAAGATTTTATCCATCGACGATTGAAAGAGAATGACTCAGACCCAAGTGCTCCTCCCTACGACTCCCTGGCCACATATGCCTATGAAGGGAACGATTCCATTGCAGAATCACTGAGTTCTCTAGAATCTCTCACCGCAGATTGCAATCAGGATTACGATTACTTGAGTGATTGGGGGCCTCGGTTCAAAAAACTCGCTGATTTGTATGGCGGTGATGACAGTGACAGAGATTGAGTATTGTCTACTTAACCGATGTTTATCGAATTACTCTCTTTGTTCTTAGATTGAGTGGCCTGCTGTTCTCTTCCTTGAAGGAAATTTCTTTAAAATTGAAGTAACATACAATACATAGGTGTTGTCTTAGTAAGGATTTCCTTAACCACTAAGTTTCTGTGAATGAATACGAATGAATAGAAATTTTAAAAAGTAATACTAACCAGTCTGCCCTCTCTGCCTAAGGATCTCTGAAGGAAAGTATATCATGTCAGTAATCAATGAAAAACAATGTAAAAGGCTTTTTGTGCCTTTTCTTAGCTATAATAACTTTATAAATGTTTTCTTAACTGACTTATAGTCACCTTTACTATTAAAGCATTGTGCAATTGCTTTGTAAATTAATTAATATGGAAAAATATATATCCCTAAAGAAATAGGAATGCCTATTACTGCCATATTTATTTAGTTGAAGAAAATGTCTTTGTGTTAATTCATTCATATTTTTATAAATGTATATTTATATTTTTGTATTTTTATGAAATAAACTAGTCTTTATAAAATAAATCATTTTGTGTAATTCTAAAAGCATTTCTGATCTCACTTATAATAGATTATTTTGTTTAGCTTGGTTTAAGACAATTTACTTGGTAAAGTCCAGGAGCTAATCTTAACTCTGTGCACTGAAGAACGGTTCACTCTGGACGATGTGGATGGGAGGACCAGGATTAAATCTGAGCTGTGGCATACTATGTAATTTGCTCAGCCCATTGAGCACTTTCTTCTAGATTTATTTGTCTGCTTGTTTATTTTAGATTAAGAAAGATTTTAAGATAAATAAACCTCAAGATAATATATTTTATGCTTAAATGGAATGAATTAAAAAATAAATCAAGAAAAAGCAGCTCAATTTCTGCATCTCTTTGGGACTAAAATCTGTGAGGCTATCCTAGAACTTCTGTGTAAATTGTGATTTTCAGGATCAACCATTTACATTTGAACAAATGTTTACTGAATCAACAATTTCACCCATCGTGGGTTATGAGGCACATTTTAATAAATATTATACATATATTTGCGAATAACAGACTTGAAGATTTTATACAACTCTTAGCTTTGAAAAAACCTTCAAACTTTATAAAAGAGATATGTGAAATACTTCTGTGTAGATGAACATGACAAAATAATTCCCCCCTCAATAGTTTTTTTAATGATGACAAATATTTCATTTACTATTTTCTCTCTCTCTCTCTCTCTCTCTCTCTCTCTCTCTCTCTCTCTCTCTCTCTCTCTTTTGGTTTTTGGGCCACACCTGGCAGTACTCAGGGGATACTCCTGGCTATCTGATCAGAAATAGCTCCTGGCAGACACAGGGGACACTGGGATTCAAACCAACCACCTTTGGTCCTGGATCGGCTGCTTGCAAGGCAAACGCCACTGTGCTATCTCTCTGGGCCCCTCATTTATTATTCTCTTTGTCTTAAAATTCTTTAAATGTGTGCTCTAAAATGGTAGCATTTAAAATGTTCATGGGTATGCTAGAAAAGTTTTCAATTTTTCAACTTTTAATATTTATTGAAATTTAAAATCCCTGTTTTGAGAAATTTTGAAGGACATATAGACTATAGAACAACCTTAAATGAATATTTGATAATGATTTGGACTTTCTAAAAATTTTGTTAGACTTTCACAAATGGGGAAGCATATAGAAAAATCATGCATAAGCATAATCTATAAATCATTAAATGATGGTATTGCACAAATATGACATATTATCTTTTATGAAGTACCTGATATGCTCTGAATTATATACTCTATTATTAGTCTATCTAAATAGAATCTTTGTTATGTATATAGAAAAACTTTGGAAAAATAATCTCAATAATTTTGCCACAATAGCTAATATATATTAAATAAATATTATAATTCAAAATATACCAACATTAGAATTGGCATAATTTGTAATCATTAAAAATATCAGAAAGACATTTTACTGTGTCTGGACCAATCAGAAAATAGGGTAACTGCCTTGTACAAAGTCAACCTAGTTTAGATCACCAGCATCCCATATAGTCCCTTGAGCATGCAGGAGTAACTCCAGGTGAAAAGTTAGAAGTAACCTTGAGTATTTTCAGGTGTTGCTCTGGAATAAAATATAAATCATCTGACATTGATAAAGTATTACAACATAAATCACATATTTGAGGAAGATATAATATTGTAGCTTAAGAATATTACATAGAAAGGTATGAGTCAATGAGTTATTAAATTCTCTTATAATAATCAATAGTGGAATAATTGAAAGTATACAGCCTACTTCTAAACAGACTGTGCTGACTATACATCTAGGTTGCTGAATAAATGTGGAATTAGATGGTGTCAGAAATGGAGGAATTAGTAGTTATATTGTCTGCCTCGATCTACCATGCTTAAATTTTGTTTGTTTGTTTTTGGTTTTGGGGCTACACCTGGTGATGCTCAGGGATTACTCCTGACTATGTACTCAGAAATTACTCCTGGTTTAGGGGACCATATAGGATGCCAGGAGATAGAACCATGGTCTATCCTAAGTTAGCACTTGCAAGGCAAATGCCCTACCACTTGCACCTTTGCTCAGGCCCCCCAAGCTTAAAATTCGAAGAGCAACAAAACAATTCAAGGTTCTATTAACACTTACAATTAATGAGAAATTTATTTTGATCCAAAATATAATAAATGGATTGTACATTTAAAGCTATGCATAAATATTATGTCACCATGATTTTTTAAAATAAAAAAATATCATCTACCTTCAGAGTTCTCTTCATAATTTTAGAATTGTTATTCCTGTTTTTATGAAGGATATAAATATGGAGTTTATAATTAATATATGATGATTTTGTCATAAACACATTTTATTTACTTAAAGGAATGACCAATCAATAAAATAATGCTTCCTACAATCTTTCACTATCTGCAACTTTTCTATAGGGTTAGATATGATTCTATAATTTTTCTACTAAACTAATAAAATTACTTAATTTCTTCAGAAAGGGGACAAAATAATATTTCTCCATCTAATTTATTATACTTTATTTTATTAAATAAACACCATCAAGTCTTATATTTTTCATTCCTGGGTTTCATTGACTATTGGCTTACTAACACATGATTAAATTATTTTATTTTATATTGAGAAATCTTTTTTTTTGTTTGTTTTTTGTTTTTTGGGTTACACCGGCAGTGCTCAGGGGTTACTCCTGACTCCATGCTCAGAAATTGCTCCTGACAGGCACGGGGGACCATATGGGGCACCAGGACTTGAACCGATGACCTTTTGCATGAAAGGCAAACGCCTTACCTCCATGCTATCTCCCAGGCCCCAGTATATTGAGAAATCTTGATTCATAACACTCATTTAGGTTTAAGGGTACAATATCATATCTCTTTAAAATCAATGCTACACAATTCATTCATTCCCAGAACACTGACATTTTTCCAAACACTCCCTTGGATTCTAATCCACAATAGCCTCTCCCCGCTTCTCCTTTGGGGGCTTCAGTAGTATGGTCATTGATGATGATTGGTTTTGTTCATTTGTTTCACTTGATTTATTTTCCTCTATTATTTTACTATATCACATTTAATAACACAATTCGGTATTTGTCATTTTGCTCCTGATATTTTACTTAGAATTCTTTCTACCATCCCAGACTCACCTCTAGTTCTCTTATGCTGTTCCCATAGGAAAGGTTTTATATATCCTTTTAAAATTGTATTTCATTATTTATATATACCACCTATTCCTTATCTATTCATTTATCAGCTGAGCATTTATATTGTTCACAGATTGGCTATTATAAATAGCATTAAATGCGTATTGGTGGTCTCTTCCCTCCCTCTGACTTTAGTCTCTTCCCTATCTCTTGCTTCTGACCTCTTCTCTCTACTTCCTCTGACCTCTCGTCTCCTCTCTCCCTCAGACTTCAGTCTCTTCTCTCTGACTTCTGTCTCCCCATTCTGACCTCACCTGTTTCCTCTCCTTTCCCTTGGACCTTTCCTGTCTCCTCCCTCCCTCTGACTTTAGTCTCTTCCCTCTGACCTCTCCTGCTTCCCCATTCTGACTTCTAAAAAATAGAAAGGAAAAAAAAATAAAACAAAAGAAAAAAATGCGTATTGGTGTGAATTTTTATTTTTGAATTCAAGTATGTGTGCTCTTTGGATCATGGAATTGCTAGTCATGAAATTTGCTGGACCAGAGTAGTTCTGTTTTCAATATTTAAAGAAATGTCTATGATTTATTCATGTTACTGACTCATTTCAAACTTCACCAAGAGTTATGAGTGTTTCTCATTATTACAACCTTCTCACCAACACTTGACTTTGATATAAATAATCTCATTTTGATTTAAATTTTCTGGTAAGAAGTAATTAACATGATTTATAATAAGTTTTTTTCTGAGTAAATAATAAATTAGGATTGATATTTTAAAATTAGTATAAAATTTAAAATAAAATGAAATTCAAATATAATGAAAACTTTGAAATCATTGTTTTGTTATTACATATATGTGTTTTGGGGACCATACCCAATGGTGCTAGGGATTACTCCTGGCTATGCACTCAAAAATCGGTCTAATAGGCTCAGGGAACCATAAGGGTTGCCAGGGTTTGAACTTGCATTAGCAGCGTGCAAGTCAAATGCCCTACCGTCTGTGCTAACCCTCCAGCCCCTTAAATTTTTAATAATTTTGACAAAGTGGATTATATATTGTATGTTCATAACATACAGGTATATTCATATTATCTACATAATTATGTATTTATATATTATATGTGAATAAATTTCAGTACAAGGAATTTTCTTCATCACAACTTTCATATATAAACTAAATACTATTTTGTTCAATCTTCCTTCAAATATTTGTCAATAAAACATATTGACAAAATATATAAAATAAAATATTTATATATATTTATAAAACAAAATATATAAACATATTCATATAAATATATAAACATATATTATATAAAATATAAGTATATTTTATATAAAAATAAAAATATATTTGTTAATAAAATTCACAAAATTTCGCTGATAATTTGGGAGGAGGTAGGGGTACTACCATGTCAAGCTTTGTTTAAGACATGATCCCAGGGCCCGGGAGATAGCATGGAGGTAAGGTGTTTGCCTTTCATG
>PVKC010026303.1:0-16195 GCA_004027635.1 Crocidura indochinensis | reverse complement strand
CCCCCCCCCCCAATCCTGGCTGCTACCACGCCCTTTGTTCCCAGGTGTCGGGCGCCCCGAACCCTAGAACGACAGAACGGGACAGTTCGACTCTGGCCAGCCAGGAGGACCCCAAGGAGTAAGTACCTACCTGCGCGTGGCGAATGAATGAACGCCCCAGTGGGCCCACCCGACCCGACCGACCAACAGAGACTCGTACCAGACCCAAGCCGGTGCCTGTCACCGGTCTGTCTGTCTGTCGTTCTGTCGGTCTTACTACTATGGGGGGAAAGAATGGGGAACAATGACTCTTTCAAGGAGCTGCTAAAAGGCCTTTCCAGAGTGTCTGGGGGGATAGTCTAGGGTTGGCTGTTTTCCTCAGCCGGGCACATTTACTCAATGGCAACTTGTGCAGGGCTGAAGAATCCAAGGAACTTCTGGCTGGGATACTCTGCATTGTTTGAAGAGTTCCTGCCTTCCTTCCTTCCTTTTCTCCCTTTTCGTTTCCTTTCCTTCCTTTTCTCCCTCCTCTCTTCCTTCTTCCTTCCCTCCTATCTTCCTTTCTTCCCTCCTTCCCTCCCTCCTATCTTCCCTCCTTCCCTCCTCTTTCTACCTTCCTTCCCTCCTTCCCTCCTATCTTCCTTCCCTCCCATCTTCCATCCTTCCCTCCCTCCTTCCTTCCTTCCCTTCCTTCCTTCCCTCCTTCCCTCTCTCCCTCCTTCCCTCCCTTCTTCCTTCTTCCCTCCCTCCCTCCCTCCCTCCCTCCTTCCTTCCTTCCTTCCTTCCTTCCTTCCTTCCTTCCTTCCTTCCTTCCTTCCTTCCTTCCTTCCTTCCTTCCTTCCTTCCTGTGTAGCATGTGGCCTGGGCCCAGAGATTCTATAAATTGGGCCCTGATACTTATGGGCCCCAGCAGCTGACTTGTGCTTGAGAGTCAAGAGTCCCAATGGACCTTCGAGGATAGAAAATGCTGTCTGTTGAGACCTGAACATGGAGATTGGGGGCAGTTTGGGCAGAATGTTGTTCTTAGGGGGGAGATGAAGTCAGCACTCCAGATGTGTGGGCTGGGGATTTGCTGGAGTGCCTGGTAGGTGAACTTTCTCCTCAGGCAGAGAGAGCAGGACAGGAGACAGGATTATTTTTGGGATCCAGCACGGACATAGCTAAAGCTCTTCTACCTTCTTTTCTATGCTGTGGGAATCTGACTGGAAAGGTGAAGGACACTGTGAGAGTAGCCAAACATAGATGAGTCTGGGACATGGGGCTCCTAAGTGACCTTTTCTACGAATAGGAGGCTTGTTCTGTGCACCTGACTGAGTACTCAACCCTTGTTTGGTTGACCCTCTTTCTGAAAGAGGCCTTGTTCTGAGTTGGGGTGCTAAAGCTCGTCTTTCTGTATTTCTACTTAGCTTCTGTGTTGAGGGGCTCTCTAGTCTGTTTTCTGAGGAGTTGGCCAGGGCTGACAGGTGACCCACCCTCATGTTTCCTATTTCTCAGCTTCCCTTTCCAGTTTATGTTTTGCTCTGATTGCTGGGTTTGCTTCCTGGTACACCAGAATCCATTTCTGTGTCTGCCTTCATGCGTGAGCTGCTTACGAATGACTGAGTGCAGGCTGGAGGGGCGCCCAAGATGTCTTGGCACCTCTGCTGGGGTGCCAAGGGTTGGCCTATTAAAGTTGCCTGAACAGGGGGCCTGTTGCCAACACACTATGAGACCTCAGTCTGATGAACACCCCATTCCTCTCTGGGAGATTCTGGGGTCCTTGAGCAGGACAGGAAGTGGGGTGTGTAGGCCCTGATTGCTAGAGAATTGCTGGGAGAAGCTGGAAGATACAATGAGGAGAAGCCAAGATCAGCCCTCTGGTGCTATGTCTTCCTCTTGCTCCCTACCAGTGAGAAACTGGGCAGGCTTCAGCTGTCCTCCTGGGTCAGAACGGTCTGTCTTGTGGCTGTAGTTGCGGCTATTCTCTGGCCTTCTCCTGACCTCTCCTGTGCTTTTCATGGTCAGTGCTTTTGAAACCTCTACACTAGGTCCTGGTTAAACATGTCCCTGCCACTTCCTAAGAGCTTCAAACAAGTCCTAAAGCTGGCCGAGCCATGCAGCCCTGTGATTACAGGTTGCATGTGGCTGTGGGGGGGTGGGGGTGGGGGCAGGGCTGGGCAAGAAACACAGTAAACAGGCCCCCTTCCCCAGCCTGGGTTGGAGACTTCTAGGGGGTCATTTTAATCATCATAGACTAGCCTGTAATCATAGGTTGATGCAGCTTGAAGTGGCAGAACTCATGCCCTGGGCAACAGTGGTTGAACTAGGAATTGGTGGGGGGAAAGGGAAGGCTAGAAGGGCCTCTAGCCAGTTCCCACAGGATGAGCAGAGTGACCTGGAAGGACTTAACCATTTGGTAACATTTTGGGGGCCAGGGAGTTAGGTTAGTGGTACCAGGACTTACTGCTGGCTCTGCACTCTGGAATCACTCCTGGCAGGGCTCTGGGGACCTTCTGTGGTGCTGGGGATCAAACTCCCTGTCCTATTGGAAGGGAAGGGACATTGGTGACATTTGACAAAATGACACTTTGTACATTCCTTGATCAGGGCAACCCAAAGTACTTTAGGTTCATTTGATAAGCAGTGTATTTTTGATGGTTTGTCACTCATTTCTTTGAATGAAAAAGTCAGGCACAGGATGCCAAGTACCCCATTTTCCAGCTGTAATATCAGGGGGATACAACTGTGACAGGCAGCATCTTTCCCATCGTCCTGGTTTCAGCCCATTACTGATGGAGCATATGTACCGACCTCTGCTCTTGCCTAATCCATGGGGTAACTTTGGGACCCAGTCTGAGATTTCACTGACTGTTTTTTTTTCCCCGTCTCCACTTTTCACTTCTCTTCCCACCCCCCCCTTTTTCTTTGTATTTTTTTGGTCACACTTGACAATGCTCAGTGGTCACTCCTGGCTCTGTGCTCAGAAATAGCTCCTGGCAGGCACGGGGGACTATATGGGATGCCGGGATTCGAACCACCGTTAGTCCTGGATCGGCTGCATGCGAGGCAGATGCCTTACTGCTGTTCTATCTCTCCAGCCTATTCCCCTTCTACTTGCACTTGAACACTTATCTTAGGTCTTAAGGCCAAGCAGAGAGGTTTTAGTCTGTAGTTAAAAGTCACCTAGAAGTTCTAAGTTCCAGTTTCCTTTTTTTTTTTTTTTTTTTTGGGTCACAGCGTTCATGGGTTACTCTTGGCTCTTTGCTCAGAAACTACTCCTGGCAGGCTCAGGGAACCATATGGGATGCCGGGATTCAAACCACCGACCTTCTGCTTGCAAGGCAAACACCTTACCTCCATGCTATCAAGTTTCTTCAGCCAGGGGATGGAAAGGAGGATGTCTCCACGGGGATATTGTGATTGGTGCTCAGACAGTCTTTGCAAGTGCTCAAGAAGCTGCTTTGTGGTTAAACAGAAAGGGCAATGATAGCTTTGAAGTGGAGCAGGGAGAGTAAAATGCTTGGGGGAAGGTGCTGATGCTTTGTACTAGTGGCTCTATATATAAACAGTGGAAAACTATGCAGCTCTAAGAAAGAAAACAAATCATGTCATTTGTAGCCACTGGATGGAACTAGAAGAGATCATGCTGAGTGAATTCAGAAAAAAAGGGAGAAAGGGATAGATACAAAATAATCTGTCCCATATGTGGGATACATAAAAGATACACAATGAGGTTGCTGTGAAGATTCCAAGGCAAAATGATAGGGAAGACAATTGAGCTGGTGTATATGTGTGTGTGTGTGTGTGTGTGTGTGGGTGGAGGGGTGGTGGTAGGAAGGAATTAAGGTGGCGTCCTTAGGGGAGAAAGATAGGTATACTGGTAATGGGGGTGATGTTAGAATTATGCTCATGAAAAAGCATTATTAAGAGTGTAATAAACCCAAAATTAATTTAAAAAAAGTTAACGGACAATTGGGGCACAGCAATAGGATGTTTGTTTTGCATGCTGCTGACCTGTGACAGACCCGGGTTTAATCTCTGAATATGCCAGGAGCGAATTCTGAGAGCAGAGCCAGGAGTGAACCCTGAGCATAGTTCATGTGGCCCCCAAAATAAACAAAGATTAACAGACAAATTAAATACAAAGCTAGAAGGGAATTGGTGATAGACTGAAGAATGCTTACAGCTGGCTCTCAAAAAAAGTGGGGGAAGGCTTTTTTGTGGTGGTTGGTGATTTTGTTTTGTTTTGTTTTTTGGGCCACACCATTTGATGCTCAGGGGTTACTCCTGGCTAAGCGCTCAGAAATTGCCCCTGGCTTGGGCGGGGGTGGGGGGGAACCATATGGGATGCCGGGATCTAACTGCAATCTCTATCTTTCCTTGGCTAGCGCTTGCAAGGCAGACACCTTAACTCTAGTGCCACCTCACCGGTCCCTGTTGGTGATTTTTATAGTGTAAATATTTCAGTATTAAATTGAATATCACTGAACTCCCCACTTGAGAAAAGATGTATCAGTAGCCCCAGAAAGTTAGGAGCTGTTGATTAGGATCTGGCTCCAATTTGATCTCAGTGATCTTACTATCTAATATTGCTCAGGGTGTGAGGAGGATCAAATGATCCTGGACATCCAAAATGTGGGGTGTATTCAAGATCTGCCCGCTGAATCACAAAATCCTGGGCTTCACTGATGGTTCTACTCATCACCATGTTTGTGCTAGGAATTATTGGGATCTCAAGGAACTTGAATTGGATGACTACAAAGGTCCTTTCTGGTCCTTGCTGGGAAGAGACCACTGCCACTGCCTTCTATTTTGTCCATAGAGGAACAAAATCTTCAACAAAATAAAACCTTTGATGTGTCCATACTGAAGTTGACCATCATGGGGCAGCTAGCACTGACAGTCAAGAGATCTAGGTTGTATGTAGTCTTTGCTGTGATAAGGAGGGAATTCAGTAGTTACTCAGCAAGATTCTGCTTCTAGGGGCTGGGGAAATAGTTTAAAGGGCTATGGGACAGGATTTGTGCGCTGGAGACCTGGGATGGAGACCCATCACTTCATGGTTTTTCCCAGGGACCATCCGAAAGTAGCCCTTGAGCCCCATAAGCACTAAAAAATGAGTTTCACTTCATGATACTGACATGATGCAGCTCCAAAGAAGGCCTGGGGGTGGAGTTTCTTTCTTTTTCTTCTTCTTTTTTTTTAATGTCTCTTCCCTTTCCACTTTTATTATTACTCCTTTTTTTTTTTCCCCCGGTTTTTGGGTCATACCGGCAGTGCTTAGGGGTTACTGCTGGCTCCATGCTCAGAAATCGCTCCTGGCAGGTTCAGGGGACCATATGGAATGTCAGAATTTGAACCACTGTCCTGCGCCTAAGGCAAATCTTATCGCTATGCTATCTCTCAGGCCCCTATTATTACTCTTAATGGTGATAAGGCAGTTGCATGCATACCTGGTTGTGATGGTCACTCAGCCATCATGCTTGCAACAAACATTTTCAGAATATTCCGGCAGTGGTGCTTACCAGGGGTAACACCCTCAATTTGTGATGCCTACACATACCTAGATGCAGAAGCTAAGAGGTCTCTCAAATTGCTTTGGGGCTAGGGTTCTCAAATTGTGGAGCTGCTGGGACTGAGCTGGATGCATGTAGGTGGCACTGAGGATCAAGCTCTTGACTTCATATATGTAATATATATAATATATATTGTATATATATATATGTATATATATATATATATATATATATATATATATATATATATATATATATATATATATATATATATATATGGCTTGCTGCTGACCCATCCTGAGTCCCCCTGGGAGCTATTTTCTTATGGAAAGAACAGTCCCTGTGTCCCCAGACTGAACTGTCTTGTCATAGATACCAACATGGACTCTGAGAAAAGTCCACATATAGAATGAGTTTTATATGACAAAATTCAAGTCCACATATGGCAAAATTCAAGTCCACATATAGAATGAGTTTTAAATGGCAAAATTCAGCATCCTTGGTATGGATTTTACTGTTTCCAATGGATTTTTTGACTAGACAATTATACCAGTTGGAATGCTTATCCTGAAAATATAATTGATATTTGTAGAAAATATGTGCCTGAGATGTTTATTAATAGCACATTATTTATATCAACCACCATGACCACAAGTAAATGACCAACGAAAGTAAATCTGTTCACTTTGCTATGTCTAGATATTGGAATATCCCATATCCCCCAAAATACATACTTTTAGAATATGTTACCTATTTATTTTTACTTCTGAAAGGATGGATAGCAAAATGTCAACATTTATTACTTTGATAGAATTTAGAAAGATTATGATATTAATTTTCATATTTAATATATTGCTGATGGAGACCAGAGAGATAGTACGGCAGATAAGGTACTGCATATGCCACCTTCCTTCAGCCCTGCCAGGAGTTTTCATTGAGCACAAAGTCAGGAGTAATCCCTGAGTACTGTTGGATGTGGCCCCAAAACAAACAAGCATATTACTTATGATAAAATTCATAGAACATAAGATTTATTCTTTTAGCCATTTTTGGGAGGTCGTTGCTTTTAAGACCCCCACTCACCCAACCTACGGTGCTGGGGATGGGAAAGTGGAGTATTGGTAATTAATCCGGGTCTCACACATACAAGGCTTGTACTCTAACCATTTAGCCACATCCCAGAGATACTCAGGAATTACTCCTGGCACTGCACTCAAATTATTCCTAATGTTGCTCAGGAGACCCTATGTGAATGTGATGTCAAAGATCAAACACTGGGGCCCGGGAGATAGCATGGAGGTAAGGCGTTTGCCTTTCATGCAAAAGGTCATCGGTTCGAATCCCGGTGCCCCATATGGTCCCCTGTGCCCGCCAGGAGCAATTTCTGAGCATGGAGCCAATAGTAACCCCTGAGCACTGCCGGGTGTGACCCAAAAACCAAAAAAAAAAAAAAAAAAAAAAAAGATCAAACACTGGTCCATTGCGTGTAAGGTACCCTACCCATTGTACTGTCACTTCATTCTCCACACAGGCCCCTTTTAACCATTTTTTGTGTCCCAATTCAATGACTGTCTTAGTCTGGTTAGGCAACTGTAAACAGACTGTGTGACTTACAAGCAATCAAAATGTGTGTTCCTCATAGTTCTGAATGGAAGAGAATTGGAGATCTGAGTATCAGCACTGTAGGTTGAAGGCCTTTTTTCCAGTCAAGAACTTTACAATGGAAGGAAAAAGGTTCCGGAGTCTCTGATGAGACACTTGTTCATTCATGATGGTTCTTCATTCATGTCCTCATCACCACCCAAATATCTACCCTAGGTGGGGCTAGAATTCCAGCCCCTGAATTTGGGTAGGGAAAGCAAACATTTAGTTATAGGAATAGCATTAAGTGTATTCACAAGGGTTGAGATCCAGAACTTTCCATCACCTCATTCTCTGAACTCCTTAATCACTAAATATAAATGCACTCCCTGCATCCCAATCCCTCCTGGTAATCTCTATTCTGTGGCTATCAATTTGCCTAATCTACATACCTCATTGAAGTAGAATTGTTCAATAGTTTTTCTTCTGTATATCATTTTTTTCATATATATATACACATATACATATATAAATAAGCAACAGAACAAAAGGAAATGAAAGAGAAAGCCCTGGGAGAGAGCTGTGATATTTAGTCTCTGGTAATCTTATTTCCAGTGGAGTCATCGAGTCCTTCCTGTCCTATCACCAGCCCCTGAGATGGGGGTCATGGTCTGACCTTTATGTTAACTGGGCAGAACAAAGTGGGTGGCCAGGGACTGGACAAGGTGGGCCCCAGAATAGCTTGTTGGTCTTTGGCAACTGTGTATATTGCTGAATTGTCTTATCTCAGGGTTTTCTCTGTGCATTGTTAGATTTGAGAGCTGCGCTTAAGTATCCTCATTCCTGGAACTTTATGACTAGACAATGAGTGAGGCATAAGCCTAGTGAAAGTGAGTTGCTAAGACCCTGTGGTCCTTGAGGACAGAAATGAGGAGACTCCATCTTTCTGGTTCAAATATCTTTTGTGTGTTCCAGACCCGGTAAGTGGACTTGACCTGCTAAGAGGTTGCAAAATGCTCTATCCAACTGGCAGCCTGGCTGGTGCAGGGACTTTAGCTGGTGGAATTCATAAGGCCCCAAGGGCTCTGGAGAGAGTGGCAGCCCTACATTTGGTAATATTTGGTTTTATTTATTTGACAGGATCACTGAAGCCATGGTACATGAAAGGGCAGGTGTGGAGGAGGCATTGTGTGTACTTCAGGTCAGGTCTCAAGGAGAGGAGAGCCAGAAACTTCCATACCAACCATCTTGAAGTCAGATTGTGTGGCTGTAATCAGGGGTCCTGTGCATGGGGGTCAAGAGGTGTCTCAGACACAAAATGGTGTCTCAGGACACCTAGTTATAACCCTGCTACTTTAAGTTTTCTGTGAAGTGAACTCCTGGAATGGCTGCTTTCGTGGCCAGACAGTTTGGGGAAGTGTAAAAATTTGATAGAGGCCATTTTGAGAAGTTCTAGTGCTGATTTTTTTTTTTTTTTTTTGGTTAGGATTCAGTCAGCTGGTCACAGGGCAGGCAAAGGAGGGTAGTTTGGGAGGAAACGTCCCCTCAGCCTCCTGAGAAAGTCCTGGGAACCCCACACACAGACCTCCCTTCCTGGTCCTGTGAAGGGCCGAGTCCTACAGAAGCAGGTGAGTTTTCTCGGCATATTTTGGTAGCATGTGGAAGAGACTGAAGGAGAGTAGAAGGTGGGTGCCCCTCTCACAGCTGCTCTAGAGAAAAGCTCCCCCCAAACACTGGATCCGGCTGTCTCTTCTGACCCTTTTCAGGACAAGAAACTAGTCTGTTTGCTATGAGGAGGCCATAGCCCAGCTTGGGGGTTTCCAGTCCTGGCCCCAGGGAGAATGGAGAGAAATCCCCACCCCATTCCCCATCTCCATCTCCGCTCACAAAGCTTAGCCGTCTCAGCCTATAGCACCAAAAAAGGAAGAGCTGCTGGGGTTCCCTTTAGGAAGAGGATGTGAGATCAGAGATGAGTGTCAGTAAACAGGAAACGTGGCTGACAGAGAGACCTGCTGGAAGGAAGCGAGTCTAGAGGCGGCCACTCCTCACCTGCACGTCTCTCTTCTCAGAGTTGAGGTGCCCACAGTGAGCAGGTGGGGGTTGGGGGCCTGTGAGTGACACAGGGCGACTTGCCTTGGGCCTTTCCTGTGGGACTGATCATCACTTGAGTCAAGTAATGATGGTACTGGAGGCAGCTTATTGCTCTTGCCTTAGGTGGGACATCACAATTCCCTATATTTTGAGAAATGCAAGTCAAGTGATTCCAAACCTCATTTATTTGATTAGGACTGCTGAGCTTTCACCAATTTCCCATTTTTTTTCTCCTAGAAACAACAACATTATCCCTGTTAAATTTTAGTCTGTGAGGGCATTCCCATTGCAGGCACTCAGATACCAGAACAGTTTCCCCTTCCCATATTGTCTGTTTGTCTGCTTGCCCAGTCCCTCACTAACCTCCCTTCCTCAGAAGCCATCTTGTTGAAGGTGTTGAAGCAGTTGTTTTAGGAGAACAGCAAACATTTCCCGGGGGTGGGGGGTGGTGCCTGAAAATAGACCTAGAACGTTCTGAGTCTTTGGTTTCTCTGAGCCATACTCTAAATTTTACACACACACACACACACACACACACACACACACACACACACACTGCTTCTCTCACTCTTCCTCACTCACCCTACACATTCCCACAACAAATACCTATTTACTCACACATTTAAACACACACTCTGTCACATGTTTGTATATGCACTCTCCCTCACACATATACCTTCCCTCATGCATTCATGCCCACATCCAATTACACACATTATTTCTCACATATATGTACTTAAACATTCACATCCCCAATCTACACACACATCAACACATGTATATACAGTTTTTTATTTGAAATTGAGTTTTTACTTTTCTTTTTGTAGTTTAATATTGTTATTTTTATATGAAACACTTGCTGTATAAAAGGATGAGTTTTTACTTTTTTTTTTTTTAATGAGGTATCATTGACATGTATCTTTACATTTCCTGTCTGCTTTTTGTGACTCCTATTGTTCTGGTAGGAGGCTGAGGGCCATGGAATTCTTTTTTATTTATTTATTTATTTATTTTATTTTATTTTTTTTTGGTTTTTGGGTCACACCCAGCAGTGCTCAGGGGTTATTCCTGGCTCCATGCTCAGAAATTGCTCCTGGCAGGCACAGGGGACCATATGGGGCACCAGGATTCGAACCGATGACCTTTTGCATGAAAGGAAAACACCTTACCTCCATGCTATCTCCTAGGCCCAATGAATAAACTTCCATTTAGGGGCTGGAGAGAGAGCACAGAAGTAGGGTGTTTGCCTTAGACACAGAAAGATGGTGGTTCGAATCCCAGCATCCCATATGGTCCCTCGAGCCTGCCAGGGGCAATTTCTGAATATAGAGCCAGGAATACTGCTGGGTATGACCTCAAAACAAAACAAAACAAAAAAAAACAAAACAAAACAAAACAAAAAACCCTTCCATTTAGAAGGTCGAAACTTGTGTACACTGGTGGAACCTTCCCTATAAATAAGTTACCCTCTCTCAGGGTGTGTGGTGTGCTTGTGCCATTGTCCTTGGGATTCATGGTCTCTTTTCAAGTTATTCAGTACTCCTCTGATATCCCCAAGCCCTAGTGATTATGTTGGGGTGGGAGGCAGGTCTTTCTGGCAAAAATCCCAGGACCATTTCCTCAGATTTCCCCCAAGAACATTGGGGAATTCAATTCTGTGCAGAGGCTTGGAGAGGAATGGCTGCACTGGGGGACCAGATAGCTGTGAAAAAAGCAGAGACTTCTCAGACGAAGCTGCTTGAAGAGTAATCTCACATTGGCCTTGCTGAACCTCATTTCTTCTTCTGCTGGGTGGTGCAGGCCAGAGCTTTCTCCTGGGGAGGGACTGAAATGACCTGTCAGCAGGACCCTTTTACTTGCCTCTTTCCATGTTCCTGTCATATGTTGGGTCTGTGGACTTTTCCTGAGGTGAGGACAGGTAGTTTGTGAGGCCATGAGTATCATGGGGCAGCTTGTTCTTTAGACGGTGGGTGAAAGATGTGCCTGAGAGCTTGCTACTACTCTGCGACAGTGCAATATATGTGTGGTCCTGGGAGAGGTTCTCCCTTTGGACACCCTGTGTGGTGGCCTTGTCCAATCTTGTTTTCCTGTCCCTCACTCAGTCTCCTAGGGTCTGCCTGTGTGTGGACTTGCTCTTGTCCAGTTGCTCTGGGGAACTATGGAGTACTTGTTTCTTGTCAGTTCTATGACCTGGGATGAGATGTTTTACCTCTGGGACTTTCTATTTCCTCTTTTATAAAATGAGAGAAATCAAGCCTTCCCCTCTGCAAGGAATAAACTACAGTTCCCAAAGCCTTGTGACTGTGTTCTGGTCAAGTATATACATTCTCAGATTGTTCTCAGAAGTAATGGCTTAGAAACTGGGGGGAGAGACCCACACTTTATGAGCACTGTTGTCTACATCGAATGAGCTCAGGAGCAAATTCTGATGCCCAAATGTGAGAAAACTACTCATTTCTAGAAAATGGCTTGTCAGGTGTTTTTTGTTTGTTTATTTTTTGCTGAAATCTCCTTCTCCCCGCCCCCCCCCCCCATCCCCATCCCAGCAGGAGCTGCAGTAATCAGGAACTAGCTGGTGCATCACTAATGACACTTTGCTTCCTGGTGCCTCAATTGCTTCATCTGCAAAATGGGATATTAAGGTTTCTTTCTTCCTGGTATAATTGTGGGATTAAGTGGCTCCAAGCAGATAAAAGCCACTGAAACCCATAGTTAGCACACATCAAGGCTGCAGTTAGCCCTATTTGGAATTTTATGATTAGCTTTACTCTGGGGTGTTCTGTGATGGTTCTAGCAGCTGAAGACTTCCTTGGAGTAAGACCTTTTCTACTGCCTCAAGTAGAGCAAGTCAAGCTCTTCCTCAACTACCTTCTTCTTCCTTGCCCACCTCAATATTCTTTTTTTTTTGAGTTTTTTTTATTATTAATTATGAGAACAAAGATGCAAAGGAAGAGGACAAGGCAAAGTTACAGTGGAAGGACAATCACACGTAGGCAGAGAGCATGGTTGGTGTTGGTTTCAAAGTCTCTGGGTGCCCAATCGCCCGGTTCGACTGACCCCACGTGGGTCGGATGAGGCCATCTTACCAACGGCGCTGGTTCCGAGGTTTCTTGTTCAGAGCGGCTTTGCAGGAGAGAAGCAGAGGAGAGGCAGAGCGCCTGGTTGGTCTTGGTTTTAAAGTCTCTGGGTGCCCAATCGCCCGGTTCTACTGGCCCCACGTGGGTCGGATAAGGCCATCTTACCAGCGATGCTGGTCCCGAGGTTTCTTGTTCAGAGCGGCTCGGCAGGAGAGAAGCAGAGGAAACCCAATATTCTTTTGATGTAAGAAGGGTGCCGAGCCTTTTCTTCATCATTCAGTATAAAGCTAAGAAAGGGATAAACATTCTCTTTGTACCTGACCTTTAGGTCCTTTGGTTATGGTTGAGTTTGGGCTCCTCAGGTCCAGGACACTCTGAGTAGGAAAGGGATTGAAAACGGTTGCGTGGGTCAAGGGAATGGGGTGAACAGTTTGGAGAGAAGGTATTTCTGGCCCATAAGCAAGCCTTCTATTATTAATGTAGGCAGATACAGTAGTTGAAGGAATGGCAGGCAGTGGGTGCTATTTCTTTCTTTTCTTTTCTTTTTCTTTTTGGTTTTTGGGTCACATCCGGCAGTGCTCAGGGGTTACTCCTGGCTCTACATTCAGAAATCGCCCCTGGAAGGCTCAGGGGACCATATGGGATGCCAAGATTTGAACCATTGCCTTTCTGTATGCAAGGCAAATGCCCCACCTCCATGCCAACTCTGTGGTCCAGTGGGTGCTTTCTCTCTCTCTCTTTCTCTCTCTCTCTCTCTCTCTCTCTCTCTCTCTTTCTTTCTTTCTTTCTTTCTTTCTTTCTTTCTTTCTTTCTTTCTTTCTTTCTTTCTTCCTTCCTTCCTTCCTTCCTTCCTTCCTTCCTTTGCTTTCCTTTCCTTTTCTTTTTTTCTTTTCTTTCTTGCCACACCTGATGGTGCTCAGGGTTTACTCCTGGCTCTGGACTCAGGAATCATGCCTGGCAAACTCACATAGGGTGCTGGGGATTGAAACTGGGTCTGTCACATACAATGCAAGTGCTCCATCCACAATTGTACTATAGCTCTGGTCCCCATATGTGTTATTTGTTCAGAAGCAGCCTTTCCTTTGCCCAGGTTGCAGCTCAGCTCAGTTCTGAGACCATGAGGTGGAATCTCTTGTAATCTCTAGATCTTGGCAGGGCCCCAGACCACAGCTCAAGTCTCCTTCCTCATGTGGCATAATAGGGCTGGGGTTTCCTGTTGGCAGGGACACATCTTCCTGCCCCCGTGCCAGGGCTGCAGCACCGGGGACTTAGACTCGCGCCTCTTTCCCTGCTTGTTTCTGAAGCAGAGTCCCTCAGGAAATGAGGAGGCAGTTGTGAACACATTTAGAACAAAGCCCCATCTGTGTCTGACAACTTTCTTCTTGAACCTGGGGGTTGTAGATTCTCAGCAGAAGTCAGAGCCAGAGCTCTGAGAAGAGGTGGGGATAGCCCCCCACCAAAGGGGAGTTTCTGGCCTCCCTAGTAACAGTGTTAACTGCTAGGGTCCCAAACTGGCTTGTGGGCTTTCTGGTTTCTGTAGAGATGGTACCCCGTATGGCAAGGGGTCCTTGTGCTTTAGCTCGGTGCTAAGAGTGACCCCTGGAATGTTCTGTCCTATTCCTGAAACTCCTTTTTGAAATAGTAATAAGTACTGAAACCCAATGCAGTGGCTTTGGGTAAATTCCATTCCTTTTGGTCGTAAAAGGTTCTTCTGAGACATGTTTGGGGTGTGTGATATGTTTTGTTTCGTTTGGGGCCATTCCTGACAATGCTCAGGGATTACTCCTGATGGTGCTGGGGGACCATATGAGATCCTGGGCCTTGAACCTGAGTCAACTTTGTGTGCACAAAGGCTGTGCAAGGCAAACACCCTCTCTCTCCAGCTCTGGGGTATATCTTTAGTCTGTGCAACTCAGTCCCAG
This sequence comes from Crocidura indochinensis, assembly GCA_004027635.1. Lineage (NCBI taxonomy): Eukaryota > Metazoa > Chordata > Mammalia > Eulipotyphla > Soricidae > Crocidura > Crocidura indochinensis. The sequence goes on along the minus strand of PVKC010026303.1, from coordinate 2,050 downwards.
AGTTACTCTTTTTTTTTTTTTTTGTATTTTGTTTTTGGGTCACACCCAGCAGTGCTCAGGGGTTACTCCAGGCTCTATGCTCAGAAATCACTCCTGGCAGGCTTGGGGCACTATATGGGACGCCAGGATTTGAACCACCAACCTTCTGCATGCAATGCAAATGCCTTACCTCCATGCTATCTCTCCAGCTCCCCCAGTTACTCTTAAGATTGACAGGAAGTAGCACATGGGGCCTCACCCAGGATAGTCGAAGTACCACTGATGTGCAAGATGGCATCACTCAGAAATCTGTGGAGTTGAGGAACCTGGAACATTCAACCTGGGCATGAGTCATTCCTGGCAGAAAGGAGAAATGAGAGTTGATGGTACCAAGGGCTTCTTCCAACATGACTAAGGCCTGGAAGTCCCGTATACCCACTTATATATTCACATCTCATATTCCAGAGCCCTGCCTTGGGGGTTAGAAGGCATTCAAAAGACATTTAATCTTTTCTCATGAAAAGTGGTACTGTTAGGAATTCCTGTCAGTGAAACATCCATGCTCCCAGAAAGTTTCCTGCAGAATTTAGTAGCTTTTTCCTTTTCCAGGGAGCAGCTTCCTATTTTCTATTATGCCTCAGAAAACTGCTTCAGCCAGCTTTGAAATTCTGAATTTCTCTCTCCTGCTTCCTTTAAGTCTTCAGTGCTAAGTGATTTCCAGACCACTGGTGCCTGCTACCCTGGAAAGCTTCCCTCCTTCAACCCCTCCACCTCTTTGTTTTTCAAAGAAGCTAGTGCTGATCCACTCTGTTCTCGAGTTATCTAGGAACTGTGCTCGGGAACAAGTCTGGGGAGGCCTTGTAAAGCATGTCCTTGATAGTAATAGAAGGAAATAGAGTTGCCTTGAGGTAGCTGAGCAGATTTGACTCTCCAAGGAGGCAAGGGAGGAACTGAGGCAGGAGGAAGTCGAAGCCACATTCCAGCCTCCTGTACCAGCTTCAATGCAGAGAACAATACTCTGCTTAAAGAATACAGAACTGGACTTATGTTTCCGTCCCTTTGTTAGTCCTGATGCTGTGTTTGCTGTGTTTATATATATATAAATTCAGCTAGGTGCCTTTCTCAGCTGGCAGCTGGAAGCCAGAGATCTGTGGTGCTGGCTGGAAAGTTTGTGAGAAGTGATGCAGATGTTAATCAGACAAAGGAGGACGAGATCAGTTACCTCTCATTTCATTTCAACTGTGTGGTGAGCTCTCTATGTGTTTTCCCAATACTCCTTCCCCAAGAAATACAATAGCAAGAACAACAATGAGGAGAAATATCACTGGAGCCTACTTCAGAAAGGAAAAAAGAAAAGAAAATTGCACCTGGAGAATGGTTTTTACGATGTCTTTTGGAGTTTTGGGGTCTTTCACAGAGAAGTTGTTTCCATTCCAGTTTATATTTTTATTATATATTAGATATCTTATACGGAGCTGCCTTTCCATCTAGCTCTTTATTTATTTGTTAAATTTTTGAAAATTATAGCACCATGATTTACCAAGTTATTCATGATACAGTTGTTTTAGGTATTAACTATTCCAACACCAGTCCCACCATCAGTGTGACCTTCCTTCCACCAATGACCCAAGTTTCCCACTCACCACTTGAGCTTGTCCCCATAGCAGGCCCAAACAAATTGACTTTATATTACTTACACAAAAGCAAATGGAATTATTCAAACATAGGTCAATGTGTGTGTGCTGTCATATCTCTAAAGGTGTTCCTTGTAAATTCTCCTTGTCTGGACTAGTTAAGCCTTTTGTGTTATTGTTTAGGCTTTTTGAACTTGGTGGTCTTCTATCAGATTTGTTGAAATCCTATGGATGGACATCATTAAATTTTGAGGTGTCATGCTACTGCATGTGGCTGCTTACTCCAGAATCTACAGTTCTGGAACAGTTTGTGGCTTGGCAGTTTAATAAAGTTTAGTTGTAGAGATGAGACATTTCTTTTCTTTCTTTCTTTCTTTCTTTCTTTCTTTCTTTCTTTCTTTCTTTCTTTCTTTCTTTCTTTCTTTCTTTCTTTCTTT
>PVKC010026302.1:0-16200 GCA_004027635.1 Crocidura indochinensis | reverse complement strand
AAAAGGTTAGCCATCACTGCATGGTTCCCCCAGCCTCACCTCCAGAAATGATCCCTGAACATAAAGCAAGGAGTAAGCCCTTAGCAATACTGGGTGCAACACAACAACATCATCAAAACACAATAAAACAGTACAGCTAGAACTTGGTAGTAGGTGTGGTGACTCATACACATAATAGAAGTGTTCACTACACTCCCAAAACTCTGTAATACTGTAAACAAATGTTAAATAGGTAAAAGGTAAAAATTAAATGTTGCCGGACCGGAGAGGTAGCACAGTGGTAAAGCGTTTGCCTTAGATGCAGAAGGATGGTGGTTGGAATCCCGGCATCCCATATGTTCCCCCGAGCCTGCCAGGAGCGATTTCTGAGCATAGAGCCAGGAGTAACCCCTGAACGCTGCCAGGTGTGACCCGGAAACAAACAAAAAAAAAACTTTAAAGACCTGTTAGTACCATGGGATAGACTTTTGTCCTTTCAAAGACACTTTGGGTCAACAAACAGCATATATATACAAGGCTAGGCCTAACAAGTTATCCCATCTTATTTTGTGAAATTATAGTGATTATTTGAACATCAATGTAATAATCTTTCAAAGTACTTCTCAGAATACATGCATGTCATTAAGCTGCATATAACTATATATATATATACATATATATATATATATATATATATATATATATATACCTTTAAGTGATAAGAAGTAAAGTACCGGTGTCACCCAAAAGAAAAAAAAAAAAAAGAAAAGAAAAAAAGGCTGCTAGAAATAGAAGAGAGACAGGGCATTTGCCTTGCACCAGGGAGACATGAGTTCACATATGTTCCCCTGAGCAGAGCTAGAAATGATCCCTGCAAAGTAATCCTTCCCAAGCATTTTATTCCACATGGGAACATGGAAAGGCAATGTTTCTTTTTTGTTTGTTTGTTTTTGTTTTTGTTTTTGGGCCACACCAGCAGTGCTCAGGGGTTACTCCTGGCTGTCTGCTCAGAAATAGCTCCTGGCAGGCACGGGGGATCACATGGGACACCGGGATTCGAACCAACCACCTTTGGTCCTGGATCAGCTGCTTGCAAGGCAAACGCTGCTGTGCTATCTCTCCGGGCCCGCCTTTAATGAAGTCTACGCCAGGTTCTGGAAGCTTGTCAACTTCTGGTAACACTTCTGATCCCCATCCCTCCCAGGAGTGATCCAAGAGCAGTCAGAATCCCTAAGCACCACTGAGTATGTCCCTCACCTCCCCACTACCACCACCATCACCACCAAATAAATGCTTAGTCCTCAAAGCAAAATGTTTAAAAAAGAAAAGAAATGGACTTTAAAAAATTAAAAGACATGTCCCATGCTGGGAAGATCATAGCTCAAAGGGCCTGATCACTAGCACTAAATGATCTCCTGGAAGCATTCCAAGGCTAACCTCTCCTTAAAAAAAATAAATAAAAGAGGGGCCAAAGAGACAGAATGGAGCTAGGGTGTTGGCCTTGCATGCAGAAGAATGGTGGTTCTAATCCCAGCATCCCATATGGTCCCCCAAGTCTGCCAGAAGCAATTTCTGAGTGTAGAGCCAGGAGTAAGCCCTGAATACTGCCAGGTTATCCCAAAAACCAAAAGAAAAAAGAAAAAAAGAGGGGCCAGAGAAATAGCAGAGTGGTAGGGCATTTGCCTTACACACAGCAGATCCAGGACAGATGGTGGGTTCAATTCCCAGCATCCCATATGGTCAACTGAGCCTGCCAGGCGCAATTCCTCAGCACAGAGACAGTCAGGAGTGACCCCTGAGTGCAGCTGGGTGTGACCAAAAAAAAAAAAAAAAAAAGATAAAAACATTACCTCACCCCCCAATGCCTACATATTCAAAAATAGATGGATAGTACAGCAAGATCATCCAATCTGGTCCCCCTGTGCACCACCAGGATTCCTACGCACAGAACCAGCAGTAAACCCAGAGAACCACTGGGATTACTCATTTCTACTTTGCTTACACAACCCCTAAAAGTTTGACACATGTTTGACACATGCTGGAAAGGCGAAAAACAGAATTTACCCACCATATGGCAACATTTAGTCCTGGAAACACTTTCACATTTAAGAGAACTGAAACTTGGGTCAGGAGATAACACAGTGGGTAGGTCACTTGCCATGCAAGTGGTCTAGCTGGGTTTGATCCCAGCATCCCATTTGGTCTCCTGAGCCCACCAGAAGTGATTCCAGAGTGAAGAGTCAGGAGTAACCTCTGAGAACAAACAGTGTGTGGCATCAAAACCAAAAAGAATACAGACATTTTACATTTTACAGTAATTTAAGAATAGGGGACAGAGAGATAGCATAGCAGTAGAGTGTTTGCCTTGCCTACAGAAGAACGGTGGTTCAAATCCCAGCATCCCATATGGTTCCCCGCGCCTGCCAGGGGTGATTTCTGACCACAGAGCCAGGAGTAGTTCCTGAGCACTGCCAGGTGTGACCCCAAAACAAAAACAAAAACAAAAAAAAATTGGACAGAAAGTTATCTGATCTGATCATATTCTTCTCACTCTCTACTATCAATGGAAGAAAGATAAAAACAAATTCAAAAACTAGATTCCAAAACCAAATATATGGGGCCAGAGTAGTGGCACAGCGGTAGGGCGCCTTGCATGAAGCTGACCTAGGACGAACCAAGGTTCGATCCCCAGCGTGCCATATGGTTCCCCAAGTCAGGAGAGATTTCTGAGCACATAGCCAGGAGTAATACCGGGTATGGCCCAAAAACCAAAAACTAAATAAATAAAAACCAAAAACCAACAACCAAATATACCTCTTTAAATCCTTTAAACAGTCTTTTTTTTTTTTTTTTTTTTTTTTTGGTGTTTGGGCCATACCCGGTAATGCTCAGGGGTTACTCCTGACTATGCACTCAGAAGTCGTTGCTGGCTTGGGGGACCAAATGGGAGGCTGGGGGATCGAACCTTGGTGCGTTCAAGGCTAGCACAGGCAAGGTAGGCACTGTACCTGTAGCGTCAGGCCCCTAGACAGTCATTTCTATAGTGAATTTGCAACTAAGTGTCACCTTCACAAGACACCCTTTGTTCACAAAGATAACTTAAATGGGCCTACTGTTATAGGAAACTTACTTTAAAACTGAAAAACTAAGCCTATAATTGTGCTGACATCCCTCCCATACAAACTGTCAAGTGAAGATTATTTCACTATTAACCATTTTTCAAACCTTATTTTCCCTAGCAATGCCACTAGGGAGTGTTAGAAATAGGTAAGGTGCCTGCCTTGCCTGCGCTAACCTAGGACGGACCACGGTTCGATCCCCCGGTTCCCCATATGGTCCCCCGTGCCTGCCAGGAGTGTCTTCTGAGCGAATAGCCAGGAGTAACCCCTGAGCATCACTGGGTGTGGCCAAAAAAAAACAAAAAACAAAAAAAAAAAGAAATAGTTATACAGAAACTACACTGATACAGAAAAATGACTATCAGATGAAAAAATTAGGATTTACCATTGGTAAACTACCAAAAAGTACAGCAATACACACAGGGCTGAACTTTCCAAAAAGAATGTTTATCACCATGTTATGCTCTCCAACTCATTATAGATATGGTTCTTTCAGGGGCCGGGCGGTGGCGCTGGAGATAAGGTGCCTGCGCTAACCTAGGACGGGCCGCGGTTCTATCCCCCGGTTCCCCATATGGTCCCCCGTGCCTGCCAGGAGCGACTTCTGAGCGAATAGCCAGGAGTAACCCCTGAGCGTCACCGGGTGTGGCCCAAAAACAAAACAAAAAAAAGATATGGTTCTTTCAAATTGATAACTAATGCTATAAGATTGATCCATCTGAGGTCAGGAAGATCTAAGCCAAAGGTCTCAAACTCCAGGCCCGGTAAACAGCCCTCTATACAACACTTTGTGACCCTGCCCTAGAGAAATCTTTTTTTGTTTTGTTTTAGTTGTTTGGGTCACACACCCCAATGTTCAAGGCTTACTATTGACTTTGCACTCAAGGATCACCCTGACTTTGCCTCCTGCGGCCCCCAGGTAAACTGAGTTTGAGACCCCTCATTAAGTGATATACAGCAGAAAAGTTTCTAAACGATTTCTTCCTTTCGGAAATTGAACAAAATTGTTAAAATTAACTCCAGTTCAGGGCCCAGAGAGATAGCACAGTGGTATTTGCCTTGCAAGCAGCCGGTCCATGACCTAAGGTGGTTGGTTCCAATTCCAGTGTCCAATATGGTCCCCCGTGCCTGCCAGGAGCTATTTCTGAGCAGATAGCCAGGAGTAACTCCTGAGCACTGCCCGGTGTGAACCAAAAACAAAAACAAACAAACAAAAAAAATTAACTCCAGTTCTGCTTAAAATCGGAACAGTGGGAAGCAATGGGGAAGAGGAAGGAGAGAGGGGTAAATGATGGGGCCTTCGAGTTATCTTTATCATACAGAAATTAACCAAGTGGGGCCAGGCGGTGGCGCTGGAGGTAAGATGACTGCCTTGCCCGCGCGTTTCCCATATGGTCCCCCAAGCCAGGAGCCACTTCTGAGGGCATAGCCAAGAGTAACCCCTAAGCGACACTGGGTGTGGCCCAAAAACAAAAACAAAAAAAAAGAAATTAACCAAGCAAGTAACAACAGATAGCAAAGTTAGATAATTGCCTGAAGCACAACGCTTCAAAGCAGATCCATTTTTTTTGTTTTGTTTTGTTTTTTTGTTTTTGAGTGCTCAGGGGTTACTCCAGGCTCCATGCTCAGAAATTGCTCCTGGCAGGCAGGGGGGGGGGGGGGACACCGGGATTTGAACTGATGACCTTTTGCATGAAAGGCAAACGCCTGGGCCCCAAAGCAGATCCTTTTTTAAAGGGCATACAATTTCACTAGTAATAATCTATCTGACTCTAATAGAAAACTGTCTCATTTTTTCTTTATTTCAGATCACACTAATGGGGATTGCTTCACACCATGACTGGTTTTAAAAAGTGGGGAGGGAATCTTTAATCTCTTCCAATCTCAGTGAATATAGGTTTTCCCATTTGAAAATAAAATGCTAAGGGCTAGAGTGATAGCATGAGAGGTAGGGTTGCCTTGTACACTGCAGATCCGGTTCAATCCTTGGAGTCCCATATGGTCCCAATAGCCTGCTAGGAGTGATTTCTGAACACAGAGCCAGGGGTAACCTTGAACACCGCTGGGTGTGCACCCACGAAAAAACAAAAATTAAATTAAAAAAAAGAATTAAAAATAAATTTTAAAAAATGCTACTCGAGGTGTCATTTGCCCAAACTCAGGCTGTAAATTGTGAAATCACGTTATATTGTAAAAACATGGTTAATTCGGAAAGAATATAAGCATTTCTGATTTCCACGTCTTTACTAATAAAACTAATGTCTCAGACAGTGAGGAGAGTATCTTTAAAATTCTAACATCCAGGATGTTTACTTAACGTCTCCGGGATGAGGATCAATTTCTTGCTAGAATCCCTTAATCACAGAATTAATCCATAATCGTGCAGAAATAAGGCTCGAATCATCTGGCTTTAAAAGGTATGAGTGGCTACATTCCTAATAGGCCACCACACACACAAACACAAACACCCCGCACCTCTTCCATAGCTAATTTTATTTAAAATGGGGTTGGGACATGCCGCTGGACAGTGCAACTAGTAACCCCTAGTCAAACGAAGAGGGGGAGCGTTTCCAAGGCTCAGACACCTCAAGATTAAAGATGAAGGAAGACAAGAGGGGCTGGAGAGATAGCTTGGAGGTAGAGCATTTGCCTTGCATGCAGAAGGATGGAGGTTCGAATTCCGGCACCCCATATGGTCCCCCGAGCAGGCCAGGAGCGATTTCTGAGCATAGAGTCAGGAGTAGGCCCTGAGCATTGCCGGGTGTGACCCAAAACAGTAGCAACAAAAAAATTAAAGATGAAGGCAAGAACCGGCCGCCCCCGCTGACCACCACAGGCCCCGGGTTCCTCTCTCCTTTATTCTCACCGCTGTATTTCTTGCTCCGAGCACCCAAGACCTCCACCAAACCCTCCCACTTCTGGAACGTCGGAGACCTTCATCCAGGACACAACAGCAGGCTTCCAAGCAATGGGGCGACACCAGACTGGACCACCACCTCTACCCTAGAGCCAGCGCCCAGCTCCTGCCGCGCCCCTGCAGGGACCCCAAACCACAGAGCCCCCAGGAGAAAGGGAGAGGAAGAGCTGGAGAGAATGGGGCCGAGGTTGAGGGTAGGTGGCGGTGGGAGCGAGGAAAGAAAGGGACACCCCATAAGCCCGAGAGCTCTAGCGTCCCCATGCCACCACCACCCCCAAAGTGCAGAAATGGGGCAGAGAACTAGCATAGCTGTAAGGCATTTATTTGCATTGCTCTCGGCCAATCCGAAATGGACCAGGTTCGATTCCCGGCAGGGTCCCCGAGCTTGACAGGAGCGATTTTCTGAGCAGTGCCAGGAGTAAACAAAGCCCTTGAGCGTCATCGGGTGTGACTCCCCCCCCCAAAAAAACTAATCAATCAATTAATAAATAAACTGGGGCCAGGATATAGCACAGTGCTGTAGGGTGTTTGCCTTGCAAGCAGAAGGATGGTGGTTCGAATCCCAGCATCCCATAGGGTCCCCCCACCCCAAGCCTGAAGGAACGAATTCTGAGCTCTAGAGACAGGAGTAACCCCTGAACGCCGCCGGATGTGACCCCCCCCCAATAAAAAGGGGATATGTTTGAGGCGGGAGAGATAGCAAGGAAGGAGGGCATTTGTTTGGCTTGCATGCAGAAGGACGGTGGTTCAAATCCCGGCATCTCATATAGGGTCCCCCCATGCCAGCCAGGAGCGATTTCAGAGTGCAGAGCCAAGAGTAACCCCTGAGCACCGCCGGTGTGACCCAGAAAACAAACAAGCAACAAAATAAAAAAGGAATAAGCTATAGTTATATGCATATGGATGAATCATAATTTTGCTGGGCAGGAGCCGGAGAGATAGCATGGAGGGAGGGCGTTTGTTTGCTTTGCATGCAAAAGGACGGTGGTTCGAATTCCGACACCCCAAATAGGGTCCTCCCATGTCTGCCAGGAGGAACCCGAGAGCCTCCGGGTGTGACCCCCCCACCAAAAAAGGGGGGGATATGTTTGGGGCCGGAGAGATAACATGGAGGGAGGGCGTTTGTTTGCTTTGCATGCAAAGGACGGTGGTTCGAATCCCGACATCCCAAATAGGATCCCCCCATACCTGCAAGGAGCGATTTTTGAGTGCAGAGCCAAGAGGAACCCGAGAGCCTCCGGGCGTGACCCCCCTCCAAAAAAAAAGGGGGGGGATATGTTTGGGGCCGGAGAGATAACATGGAGGGAAGGCGTTTGTTTGCTTTGCATGCAAAAGGACGGTGGTTGGAATCCCGGCATCCCATATCCCTTGCCTGCCAGGAGCAATATCTGAGTGCAGAGCCAGGGTGTGACCCCCCCCCCGCAAAATAAATAAATGATAAATCAATGCAAGTGCAGAAGCCGAGGGGAGGGCGGCACCTTGCGCTTGCGGGCCTCCGCCGTCCCGCTCCACACGAAGCACTGGTAGATGGCGCGCAGGTTCTGCTTCCAGTTGTCCACCTTGAAGCCGCTCAGGTGCGAGCAGCCCGGGGGCGTCACCACCACCAGCTCGGCGTCCATGCTCTCGCCCTCGGGCTCGGCCCGGGAGACCATGGGGTTGGGCAAGGCCCGGCCGCCGCGCGCGGGGGGCGGCGACGGGGACGACGACGACGCCAGGGTGGCGCGGGGCCGCGGCTCGGCTCGGGGCTGGCGGACAAAGGACGCCGAAGGAGAAAGAAGGGCCTCGGCCCAAGGCAGCCAGCCAGCCAAGCGCCACCCTCGCGCCGCAGCACCCGACCGCTCGCCCGCTCGGCGTCACGACGGGCCCGGACGGCCGCGCACGCCGCAATGCGCATGCTCCGCGCGCCCCAGGCCCCGCCCACTCGCGCCCGCCCTTCCTTCCTTCCGTCCGCGGCGGAAGAGCTGGCCCCGCCCCGGAGGACAGCGAAGGGGTGAGTCCAATTAGAGCCACGCCCCCGCGCCTGCGCTTTGGCCGCTTGTCAAAACAGTGAGTCTTTAACTGTACTAAACCCGGCCTTTCCCCCCCTCCCACCCGCGGTGGGGAAGGCACTGTACCGGTTTGTACCGGCCTAAAAAAAAAAAAAAAAAATCTGCCGCATAGAGGCGGGGCGATGGGCGGGGCTATGCAAAAATCCTGCAGTCTAGCTCAGTCTCCATCTGTCTGCCTTGTGCTCGCTAGCCTAGGACGGACCGCGGTTCGAATCCCCGGCGTCCCATATGGTTAAGCTGTACCTGAGCATTGTTAAAACAACACGTCTAAAATTTTTAATTAAATGCATATGAATCAAAAATATCTACGTGAATAAAAAATCTCAGGAAAATATATATGCACTGAATAAAAATAAACACATTAAAATATCACTTGCTTTGGGCCGGAGAGGTAGCACAGTGGCGTTTGCCTTGCAAGCAGCCGATCCAGGACCAAAGGTGGTTGGTTCGAATCCCGGTGTCTCATATGGTCCCCCGTGCCTGCCAGGAACTATTTCTGAGAAGACAGCCAGGAGTATCCCCTGAGCATTGCCGGGTGTGACCAAAAACCAAAATAAATAAATAAATAAATAAATAAATAAATAAATAAATAAATAAATAAATAAATAAATAAATAAATAAATAAAAATAACTTGCTAGCAGTTAAGGCGTTTGCCTTGCACTCAGCAAACCCAGTTCAATCCATGGATGCCAGTTATCCCCAGAACCAGGAATTTTAAAAGAAAAACTGTCAGGAATACAATTGATTTAATATAGAGCGTTTTAACATTTTAAAATGAGAATCAATCAGATATTGTTTTAGACTTCAAAGTTGCTAAAACTGGAAATTTGAGAGATACAGTACAGAGACTAAGCTGCTTGCCTTATGTTCAGGCAACCCCACCCAATTTTTTTCCCTTACCGCCTTGCTAGCTCTCCGGCCCCATTGTTTTATGGCATTTTAAAGAGATATAAACTGTGCCCAGGAAACTTCAAGACACTCCCTCCAAGAATACTGCACATAGTATGTCCATCACAAGGATGCTGTAAGAGGGCTTCTTAAAAGCTGTGAGAATGACAGCATGGCTCTCACTATTGGTTCTACTACTCATGCATGTGGGACAGTTTACCACTGTGATATCCCAGCCCTATAAAAAAAAGAATTAAACTTTTTTTGTTTGTTTCTTTTGGGAGGCACACTTAGTGGTACTCAGGTTACTCCTGACTCTGCTCAGAAATCACTCCTGGCAAGCTCAGAGTGCCATATTGAAAGGTAAAAGCAATAAAATATTTTTTCTCTGCAGCTTCCCGAGGACTCACCCTTAATGCCCTGGACCATACCCCTTCCTAAATCCTAAGAAATCCTTGATCAAAAGATACATTTTAACTGTTGCAAACCTTGTGACTTGTGGTTATCTAAATCTTGCAAAAATGTAACTGAGCAAATGTCAAATGGACCACCCTACCTGAAATGAACCACCCTATTGTAATTTTCCACTGGGCTTGTTAAATCTGGCTCAAGGTTTTCATCCCCTGGGAGAGCCCCTGCATAAAACCCCTTGCTTTTGCATGGTCTCTGCCTCTGGAAGTCATTAGAGATGTGCTTGTGGAATTCCCGACCTTATCAATATGAGATGTCGAGCATCAAACCCAGGTCCATCCCAGGTCAGTTGTAAGCAAGGCAAACATCCTACTGCTGTGCTATCGCTGTGGCCCTGAGACTTAAAAAAAAAATTTAATTGTTTTCTGGCTTACAATATTATGAATAATAGTTTCTCATGGACATAATTTTTGTTGTTGTTGTTTTTGGGCCACACCCAGCGGTGCTCAGGGGTTACTCCTGACTGTCTGCTCAGAAATAGCTCCTGGCAGGCACGGAGGACCATATGGGACACCGGGATTTGAACCAACCACCTTTGGTCCTGGATCGGTTGCTTGCAAGGCAAATACCACTGTGCTATCTCTCTGAGCCCTTGTGGACATAATTTTAATACTACATTCATCACCAGTGTACCTGTCTTCTACCTCTAATAATCACAAACCCTTTTTCAGACCCCATACTCAATTTGTAGGTCAGTTTACCCATTATGTTGCCTTTGGATCATTGTTACCTGCTTTGGGTAGTTATGTACGTGACCAGAACCAAGAGTTTCTCAGATTCCCTTTCTAAATAGGAGTGATGTTGAATTAATTAAATTAATAAAAGTCCTGGATGGTTATGGATGATGGTGGATAGATGTGAGGCCTTTCTCAGCCAGACCAGGTACCTGCAGCTTCTTTGGCCTGGTGGTTCTGAGGATTCAGTATAATGGCGAGGAAATGATCCACACGCAGTCAGTAGAAGTCAGGAGACATGAAGCTTTATTATAAGGCCCTAGCCACCAAGTGTGGCTTCCAAGCTAAGCAGCCTTTCTGGATCCAACCATCTCTCATCTACCCATCCTGTTGCCTCCTCCTCTGGCTTCTCTTACTGGATACCTCTCTGAATCTCTCTTACACCCCTGAGGCAACCCCTTTATTAGCAACCACAGACCCCTTCCGTCCAGATCAGATAGATGGAAGTTGGGGGAGGGATTACAGAGGGGGGGAGTGTTGAGTGGGGAACAGATAACATCCATCGAGGTTCACCTACAGGACACTTATGGCTTGAACTGGACAACCCTTGTCATTGTCATCCTCCTAGTTTACATTTCACATTGCTGCACACCCTTGGTGTGTTTCTAGTTCTTCTCCCCTATTGAGCAGAAACAGCAGAGCTTGGTAAAGAACACAAATCTGAGATCAGAGCATTTCACTTCATCTCACCTTGGTACTGATAAGTATGTCACTGCCAGCATTTAATTATCTAATGCCCCCCACTTCTACCTTGTTTTGTTTTATTTGGGGGGCACACTGGCTGTGCTGCTGTGCTCAGGAGTTATTCTTGGCTTTGCTATCAGGAATTGCTCCTGGCAAGCACCCTACACACTATACTATCTCTTTGGGACCCTATACCTTTCATTTTCACTGATCATTTGTAAGGTTTCCACCTGACCTGTGTTTTGGTTTTGGTGCTAGGGATTGAACTCAGGGTCTGTACTCTACCACTGAGCTACATATTTGTCCTGACCTGCCTCTCCAGTATGATCAAGTCTTGGGTCTATGCTGAGTTGCCCTCCATGAACCTCATTATCCACCTACTGCAGCCCCAAAACTGCAGTCATGACTGCCTGGGCTGTGGCAACTGGTAGTCATCCCTCAGCATCCCAGTAGAGGGTACAGAGGCAAAAACCTGAGATGTCCATACCTATTTTTAACCTAGAAGCAGCTTTTTCAAAATGTCTTCCTTTGGCACTTAAAAATAAGAAGCCACCTAGTCTATTCATAAAACCAACTACATTAAGCATGGATAAAGCAGTAGTACTGTACTTGCCTTGCACACAGCCAACCCAAGTTAGATCCCCAGATATAGCCAATCCAGGTTCAATTGCTGGCACCCCAGATAGTCCCCTGAGCCCACCAGTGCAGAGCCAGGAATAAGCCCAGAGTAGTGCTGGATGTTGCCAAAACAAAAACAGCAGCAACTGGGGGCCGGCACAATGGCGCTAGAGGTAAGGTGTCTGCCTTGCCAGTGCTAACTTAGGACAGACTGCAGTTCGATCCCCCGGCGTCCCACACACATGTGGTCTTTGGAGGATCCAAGTGGTCTATTCCGGCATTTCCAGGAGGAAGTGAAAGTTCTTAGCTGCTTAGAAAGAGAAAGGAGGAGGGTCTTTCTTGCCCCCAAAACAGTTCTGCTTATGAGAGATGCCATAATCCAGCCAGTAAGAAGTCAGCCAAGTCACTTCTTCCAATGAGTCTGCATTTACAACAGCTCCTCTAAAATTAAGAAATTTCTGTCTTTTGTTCTGGAGAAATGCTCACAGATTTCACCAAGGGTTCCACTTTCCAAACTGCTTCTTGTTCTTTTTTTTTTTTTTTTTTTTTTTTTTTTTTTTTTTTTTTTTTTTTTTTTTTTTTTTTTTTTGTCCCCTATTTCCAATCCAGAACAGGCAAGGGTCTGGGTTGAAGTGTATATAGGGTGCGTTTGCTGTAACTCCTTTTTCTATACAGTCCGTGTGAGGAACACAGCCTGTGGTAAGAATTGGGAGGCCTTATTTTTTTTTTCTTGCTTCTTGTTCTTTTTGAGTAAGCCCACTTAGTGGTGAAATGATCAGCTGCTTATTTTCTTGAGATCCATGTTCTCAAGGTCAACAATAGCCAACTTGACACTTTCCCTGGCCTAGCACAAAAGCTGTGTACCTGAGGAGCTTTGAACTGGACATTAAGATGGCTACCCAGAAACCTACTAAACCATCCTGCAGTTAATCTCAGTGGGTCTTTAATTCCAGCAAGTGGAACAAAGAAAAATCTTGCTCAGGGACCAAAGCAATAGCACAGTGGATAGGGAATTTGCCTTGCATGCAGCCAACTGGGTTCAATCCCCAGCATTCCATATGATCCTCTGAGTATGCCAGAAATAATTTCTGAGCATAAAGTACCTAAGAACCATCAGGTGTGGCTCCATTTCCCCCATAAAAAAAAAAAAAGTTGTTCAGTATGGAGAAGAAACCAGCCATTGTGTGCTGCGTGGTATCCTTAGCTTTTCAAAGAGACAAGGGACCTATAACATACCATCACCAGGCTGAGAAGACGGCTCCTAACTCACTTCTACCAAAAAGTCATGACAGAAGAGACTTATGTGGAGTGCCAGCCTTTCTGACCTGAGGATGTCCCAGGCCCCAGGAAAGAGTGCTGAGCAGAGAGCTTTATGTACCTAGCCATGGCAGCCCAAGAATTTCCAACATGAGCTCAGCTAAAGAAACAGCCAGGAGCTACTAAATCTTTGCAGTAAATGGAATGAAAGAAGAGTACCCCCACCTGTCATCCTTTATCCCTTGAGCCAAGAAACCCAAATAATCCCCCAGATGGAGGGGGCTAATGCACACGTCTCTGTTTCTGCTTATGTTTTTTGTTATTTATTTCTTTGGGGCCAGACTCATATGTGTTTAGGGCTTAATCCTGATGGAACTCACAGAACCACACAGGGTAGTGGGGATCGAACTCCAGTCAGCCTGATGCAAGGCAAGTGACTTAACCTCTATACTATCTGTCCCACCTTCAGAGCATATGATTTATATTTCTACATCCATTTCAGTTTATGTGATTAAGAGCTCTATTTCTACCCGCCCTCCTTCATCCTCTGTGTACAAGGAAGCCCAATCATCTGAAGAGCACAGTGGAGAAGTGACAGGACTGAGAGAGAAGTTAGCCACAGAAAAGAGCAAAGAGGTTCAGAGAGAATATGCAAAAGCCTTATCTGAAAGCTGCTGCTCATTTCTACTCTGCCACTTCTCTTTTTCTGTTGGTCACACCCAGGGGTTCCTTTTTTTTAGGCTAGTCAAGTGAAGCAGTGGGAGTGGAGAAGGAACAAAGAAATCTGTAACTGGCTGTGATCAATTAATTGTAAACACCACTGCACTCGGACCAGCCACCCAGTGGTTCTTAAAGTTCACTTCTGGCTTGGCTCTATGTTCAGGGATACTCCCCAGTAAAGCATCGGGGAACTATATGTGGTGCTGAGGATTGAACTTGGGTCTACTGCATTAAAAGTAAGTGCCCACTCTACCTGCTGTACTCTTGCTCTGGCCCCCATCTCCTCCTTTCACGTCTTTGGTTTTCATACTCATTGGAGGAGGGCCAGTGCCTCCACTGCCAGAACTCTTAGTCAAGCGGCCACTATCACTTATAGGATGACTGTTCTAATTAGTCTCCCTCCATGTTTGTTTTGTGCATCTCAAAAAAAAAATAAATAAATAAAGCCTGTAAAAACACTAGCCTGCTCCTGTTTTTTTTTTTTTCAGAGTCCTGCAATGGCCCCACCTCACTAAGACCCCAAATAAAGTTCTCTAGATTACTCAAAAGCCAGCCAACAGACGAGTGGCCTGGTCAGCACATAGAGGGACAGCCTCAGTTTTCCATATACAAAAAGGTAGGGAGTATAGAACACACTAAAGCATGGAGGAAACTATGCTTAGTGAAAAAAGCCAGACATGAAAGACCACATATTAGATAGTACAACTACAAAATGTCTAGAAATGACAACACCACAGTGATGAAAAGTATGTGGTTGCCAGGGTTGAAGGAAAACAGATAGAGTGACTGCTTACTGGAAAGGGTTTTCATTTATAGTCATGAAAATTTGAGGACAGAATAATAGTATAGCAGGTAAGGTGTTTGCCTTGCACATGGCTAATCCAAGTTCATTCCCCATATATTTTCTCTCAAAACCTTCTAGGAACACAGTTCATAAGTACTTACTGTTGAGGAACAAAAGACTCTTCTTATCCAGGTGCATCCACTACTTTCCTTTCCTATCCTATAAGCCACTCTTGCCTATTCTCTCCCTGCTTCTGACTGTCACCCAGATCAGCACCCAGTAACCAGATCTTGGAGCATCTTTCCTAGGCCATGCTGCATGTATTTAAAAGCCTCTCTGCATGGCAACCCTGCTTCTCCACCTTCAGGGCTCACAGTTCATTCCTTTTCATGGGAAGTCAGTTACCCTGAGGCCAGAAACCCTGGAAATGTGTCTTGGTACACAGCACTATCCCTAAACTCACTGGGAACTTTTTCTTTTTATTTTTTTTGGGGGGGTCACACCCGGCAGTGCTCAGGGGTTACTTCTGGCTCCATGCTCAGAAATTGCTCCTGGCAGGCACGGGGACCATATGGTGCACCGGGATTCAAACCGATGACCTTTTGCATGAAAGGCAAACGCCTTACCTCCATGCTAGCTCCTGGGCCCGGAACTTTTTCTAATAAACGAGCATCTAATCCTTAGATATCTTCAAGCACTTTTCAGTTTTTTGGGCAAGAAGAAGCATTGCAGTTGATGCATTCTATCAATAGCATGTGTCATCAGGGCTTCTCATTATGTTCAAATCATATTTTTGTTGTTGTGTATATATTTAGTTTTGTGACCAAATCCAGTGGTACTCAGTGCACTCCTGACTCTGTGCTCAGCAATAACTCGTAATAAACTCAGGGGATCATATGTGGTGTCTAGGGTCAAACCAAGTTGGCTGCATGCAAAGCAAGCATCCTACCCTCTGTACTTTTGCTCCAGCCCCCAAATCATACATTTTGGTTGAAGTCATGAACTATGTGTTGGTTTGTTACTTGTTTGGTTGGTTTGGTGTAAATGAAGCTGGTAAAGTCAAATCCCAAGATGTAGAATTCACTGGTGAGGTTAGATCTCAGGCAAGTAGAGCACTCACAAAAAATGCATCCACCAGTCACTTTGGGAGAGTAACTCTGTTTATTGTAGGTGGGAAATGGATATTTAGATTACTGGGATTAAGGTGTGAACTCTGTCAGCCAATTTGGTAGAGTGTGAGAGAGGATTACAATAGGGTGTGTGCTTCTGTGTTTAAGGAAGACAGGGAAAGAGGATTAGGGAAAACAGGGTGTATGCTCTAGAAGTTAAAAGAGGTGTGTGCTTAAGGTGATTAGCTATAGTTTGGTGTTTGTGTGTGTGTGGTGTTGTTATTATTGTTGTTGTTGTTGTTGCTTGGTAGGCAATGTCCAATGGTCCTCAGGGCTTTCTCCTGGCTCTGCACTTAGAAATCATTCCAGGAGGGCCGGGCGGTGGCGCTGGAGATAAGGTGCCTGCGCTAACCTAGGTCGGACTTCGGTTCGATCCCCGGTTCCCCATATGGTCCCCCGTGCCTGCCAGGAGCGACTTCTGAGCGAATGGCCAGGAGTAACCCCTGAGCGTCGCTGGGTGTGGCCCAAAAACCAAAAAAAAAAAAAAAAAAAAAAAAAAAAAGAGAAATCATTCCAGGAGATGCTTTGGGGAACATGTGGGATGTCAGAAATTGAAACCAGGTCAATCTAGTGCAAGGCAACTGCTATACCCATTGTACTAGCTCCTTGGCTCATAAAGTCATGATTTTTGAATCAGCAAACAGTGTCAGTGTTTATCTGTGTGCTGAGCCCTGAAGAGGTGCCAGTCCACCCCCCAATCCAATGTATGAGACCCTGCCCAATATGCTTTTGTTCCAGAGAAAAGTGCTTTTCTTCTGATTCATGATTGCCATGTGCCTGTCAATAAGGTCACTGAGCTGTTTTTCTCTTC
>PVKC010026301.1:0-16202 GCA_004027635.1 Crocidura indochinensis | reverse complement strand
TCCCAAACCAAACCAGAGAAACCTTGGTATAGGTCTACCCTAGGTCCATTGCCCAGAATGTGACCCAAGGGTAGAGTACACTTGTTTGCGTAAAAGCCTGGGTTTCAATCTCTACCACCGCAAATAATTGTTGGTTACAAAAATAGAGAGAGAGAGAGAGAGAGAGAGAGAGAGAGAGACCAGATTGGTGGAGTGTTTGTTGTTGAGGGTACAGTTAAAAAATTTTCCCCCTCAAAATGCTTTGCTAGTAGTAGCCAAGTCATCTGCTGACCCAAGCAGTCAACTGTACAGGGATCAACCCCTTGTTTTATGGGTCACCTGTGTTGGCCTCCCTGGAACCGTGCTGCAGGAACACGAGGATGTACATTCATTTCTTCTTTTATATGTTTTTTTTTTATAACACCTAGCAATGCTCAGAGGTTCCTACTGGCTCTGCTTCAGGAATCACTCCTGTCTAGCTTGGGGGACCTTATAGAATGCCGGGGATCAAACTGGGTCTGATGTGTACAAGGCAACTGCTCTCCTTGCTGAGCTATATAGCTCCAGCCCCACATTTATTTCTTTCAACAGCATTTTTTTTAAAATATGGAATGCTTCACGAATTTGCATGTCATCCTTGTGCAGGGGCCATGCTAATCTTCTCTGTTTCGTTCCAATTTTAGTATATGTGCTGCCTAAGAGAGCACTTGCAACAGCGTTTTCATGTTTTCTGCAAAGAGAAGTGAGTTAGGATGTGAAAGATCATTTCAGGATGCTTATGCACCGTGTCAGGAAAATAAAGGGGGAGAGTGAGAAGAGAACTTACTGCAGATTCAGCAAAGGGAGGGAACCTGGGGAGGGAAGGAAGCCTTTATGGGGGGCTTGGGCGTGGGGTGGTACATTTTGTACACAGAAGGCAGCATCCCCCCTGAAATGTTCCAGAACAGTGAAAACTCAGGGTAAGTGAATTTTAAAACAGAGGAAAGAGGAGTCATGAATAAGTACCATCTCTCAGGAGAGTCGGGTCGGGGTCACGAGGGTCCCTCCTTTGTTCCTTCCATGTCTGCAGTTGTCACCGTGGGTGGCCATGACGTGAGGGGCAAAAGGCAGAGATTGTAACACAGAAGCTTTCTAGGGCAACATGAACAAGGGTGGGGGGACTTGTCCCCTGGGACATTTGCAAAGTCAGCGCACATTTTCTGGTTGTTGCACTGACTGGGGTGCTCTTGGCATCCTGTGATCAAAGTCCAAGTATGGCATTGGGGTGATGGTGCATATGTTGAGTGTCTGCTTGACCTCTGAGGGACCCCGAGTCTCATCCCCAGCACCACACACACACAGTCACACGTGCACACAATGTTCACACATTCATACCCATTCACCCTCCATGCCACACATATATACATATATAGTCACCCACACTCTCACACACAACACACACTCACTCACGCATGCATACATACCCACACACTCACACCCACCACACATCACACTCACATATAACATACAACACACATACATGATGTTGAATGTTGAGCAACCTATAGTGCATATATTCACATAGAGGCACACATGCACCCAT
This sequence comes from Crocidura indochinensis, assembly GCA_004027635.1. Classification (NCBI taxonomy): domain Eukaryota; kingdom Metazoa; phylum Chordata; class Mammalia; order Eulipotyphla; family Soricidae; genus Crocidura; species Crocidura indochinensis. The sequence continues at coordinate 14,641 of PVKC010026301.1, read as the reverse complement.
ACATGTACCCTTGCACACACACATGGCCCAACCTGGGGGCCTGGAGTGTGCAGCCTTGGTGAGAAACCCAGAAGGAAGCAACTGGTTTCCAAATCTCAGACTGGCCTTCAGGCTAAGTGTGTCCTGGGCTCTGCAGGCTGTCCCAGAGCCCAGCCAAACTGGGAGCCACCCAAATCTACCTCCTTTGTAACTTTTTCTGCACTCACCCACAGTGTCCCCTGTAAAGCGATTTCAGATTCATTTCCATCATCTTCCCAGAACAGAACAGTGCTTGAGGGTTGACAGTGCCAGAATGAGGGACCCAGCCCCCTCTCCAGCTCTAGCCACATCCCACCATGTGACACAAGGTCATCAGGGCCTCTCTTGCCACCAGTCCAGGGGGGTGCTCTTGATGTCTTGCTTGGGTACTGATGAAGAAAATCAAAGCCCCAAATTGTCAGCAGACATGTGGCAGGTTGCGATCGCAGATCTCATCTCTGTCTCCATCACCCCATGTTTCCAGATAAGAGAGGGTCCGAGGCAGGATATCTTTCTCTGCAGGAACTGAGGTGGGAGGTCACGCCAGTAAGGCTTGAATTCTCTTCCTATCTGGTAGTTTTCTTGCTCAACCCTCCCATCCACCTTCTGTCCTGGTCAACGGAGATGACGAAGAGCTGAGACCTCTCTCAGCTTGCTCACCTGTCTAAGACAGAGACCCTGAAACCGAAAACAGGGGCTGGAGTCACAGTATAGCAGGTAGGAAAGCCTACCTGAGTTTGGTTACTGTCAGTCCATATGGTTCCCCCAGCCAAGAGTGATGATCCCTGAGCATCACTGAGTTTGACCCTCCCAACCCAAACCCAAACCAAAAAGATAAGACAAGAAAACAAAAACAAGGGGCTGGAGAGATAGCACAGCGGTAGGCCTTGCAGTGCTCAGGGGTTACTTACTCCTGGCTCTACTGGCAGACTTTGGGGACCATATGGGAATCTGGGTCGTCTATGTGCAAGGCAAATGGACTATCTGTTGTGCTATCACTCTAATCCCACACTTTGCTTCTTAAGTCAAGCAAATCCTGTGACAAATAACATTGAAATGTATCTTTGAGCTAAAAGAGTTACAGAAAAAAAATTCTTCTTTTGGGATGTTGAAGGAGGAAAATAAGGGAATTGTTTTGGCTTCATGTAGCAGAGCTCAGAGCTTACTCCTGACTCTGTACTAGGGCTCACTCCTGGTGGGGATTGGGCATTATATGGTGATTCAAACATCAGATTTAACCTGGGTTGGCTACATGCAAGGCAAGGACACTACCCTTTGTGCTATCATGCCAATCCTGGAAAAGTTCTCCTCTTAAATTGTGGGTTTCCCCAACTCCCTAAATCTTGCCCAGATCCCAGTTGCCTCCTGGAACAGCCATCACTAGCTCTGCCTCTGTCACTGTCTCTCTTTCACTCTCTTTTGCCAGGAGCTCAAGGCTGCCCGTTGGGTTTCAGCAGTGAAGCACCCCTTGCTGCCCCTGTCCCCTCCCTCTCTGACCCCTTTCTGTCTGCCCTCACTTGGGCTCCCTCCACCCTGCTCCGCCCTTGCCAAAAGATTTATAGAGCAGAGTGGCTGGAGAACAAATGAGCAGACATCAGGCAATGTGTCCTGCATACTAATGACAAGATAGGGCTCCTGCATCTAGGGGCACAGCCAGGTCAGGCCCGTTTAACCATAAACTTTATTTATGGGCTTAGAACTTTGCAGCTGCAGTAGCTCACCCGAGGCCTGAGGTTGGGGCATACATATTTCCTTCAACAAATTGGGGGTGGGGTTAGGGGTGAGGACGGGTGCCTTCCCTGCCTTCTTTCACCTTTCTGGGGAGTTCCAGCCAGAAGTTTGAAGCCAAATGGAAGCCTGGATCACAAGACTCCTCTCTTATCAATCTTGAGAGAAACCCAACAGGTAAGAAATGTAATACCAATAAGATCATGACCAACAGCAGCACAATAATATTTCCTCCCCAGAATTGGAGGTAGATGAGTTGGGAACCCCTTCAATTATTCCTTCTGAGTTTTCCTTCAGCTCATATTTAGATCTACCAACTTGCCCTTTATATGGCAGGATGTAGTTTTGGCTTAGAAACAGCTACTAATCATTCCTTGAGCATCATATTTTGAGAGGAGAACCACACTGGCAGTGCTTGGGGGATGCTCCTTTTTCTTCTTGGTTGACTATGGGGGTTCCTGGGAGATCATGTGATGCTGAAGATCAAATCTGTGACTTCTGCATGCAAAGCTTGAACTCCTACCATTTAATCTCATCTTTCTGGCCCACCACACAGTGTCTTGGTTAGAGTTACAGGCTGGCTCACTGTGCTTATGTCAGAATGAACCTTAGAGCTTAGTGCCAGCTCATCTGCCTCTTCCTGATCCTTATTCTTTTGGGGACACCATGATGGTGCCAGGTTAGTCTAAGAAAGCAACCAGAGACACAGGTTGGTAGTGTGCACTGAATCTGAGTGACCTTTCTTGATCTCCAAGCCATGGATTAAGTTCCAAGAAGATGTTGGTTTTAGTTCTTCAGCTGATGGTGTGTCTGCCCCTGCTACATGCTAGTCATTGTTTTGGGGTTAGAGGTACTCAGCAGAATAAATTCTAATAATTTTCTGCCATTAGAATTTCATTTGGAGACCAGAGAGATAGCTCATGAGGTTAGATACTATCTCCAGTTCAAGCTCATAGAGTCCTCTAAGCCTCTTCAGAAGTGATCCCTGAATTTTGAGCTCTGAATACACCTGATTGTATGTCCTCTGTCCCCAATTTTGTTGATATCGATGCCTGTGATACCATGGAAATCAGGTACTGATGAGAATGTGTGGTATAAATGAGTGCATCAATTATTGAAGACTTCATAGAGATTCTACCCCGTGGAAGCCCAGGACCTACAGTGCTTAGCCTGGCACAAGAAACTTGCTGGTAACTCAAGGGTCACAAGCATTATATCCAATGGAGTTTGGGCATGACATAGTACGAGGGATCAGACTCAGAGCCTTGGAACTTCTGGGTATTTGCTTTATCATCTGGGTGACTTTCTCAGCCTTTCTCGGCCAATACCTGTAGGCATAAACACCGTGCATCAATGATCACTTGTCTAAGAGCACTGCATGTGTTCTTTAATTCTCTTTGGGGTCATTTCATGCTAGGTTCCTCAGAGGAATTAGAGGTTCTGCTTGGCAGGAACCCAAGGCTCTGCCTTTGCAGAGGTTTCTACTCTGGGGAAGGACTTTGTTCTCAGCCGGAAGTCCCTCCCCTGACTGATGATCTATCTACCAGTAGCACAGGAGGAGGGCGGAGCTTGTATAGATCAAGACAGATGGCAGACTATAAAAAGAAGCTAACTTTATTTTCCAAACTCAGATGATCTTGATAAAACAGTCAGCTCCTATTGGTCCCCATCTTCTCCAGCTGTTACCTGGAAAGAACAGTTTTCAATTGTTTACTGGGGTTAAAGAGACTCTTATTCCTTCTAAGTGGTGTTGTCTTTTCCAGAGTCATAGAAGAGGATGAGAATGAAATTAATGGGAGAGAGGAGAAAAACCTCTGATCTTCAAGCTTCGGATCAGGAGTCAAAAAATGTTTGAGGTCATGGGCCACAATGGAAAATATTTTTGGCTTTGCAGATATGACACCATGATTGCAGCCTAAGTAAATTGACTCGGTTCTGAACCAACAAAATTCATTAAAGTGTTCAGAAAAATGATAAACACTGGCTAAAAAGGGAAAGGCTTATAATACATGGAATGCTATCCCATGTTCATGGATTAGGAGACTAAATATTGATAGCTAGCCAACTCTTTCTCATTGACCTTGTAGACTTATCATTCTAATAAAAATTTCACTAAGTTATTCTTTCCATATTGATTCTGGTTTTTATAAAATAAAAGACATAGGGCCTTTCTTAGTTAACACAATACAGAAAAGGACTCATACTACCAGATTTCAGAATTATTATGAGGTTACTGTTATCAAACAATGTAGGATTGGTAGGAAAAAATTTAAAAACCAAGGAAAGAGAATAGATAGCCCGGGAAAAGACTCATAATATAGTGAGTTGAAGCTACCATAAAAGGTCAACTGTAATTCAGTGATCTTTTCAACAAATAGCAATTAGTTGCCTAGTGTAAAAGAAAGCAGAAAGCAAAGGGCAAATTAATGAAATTAATTCTCGAAGACAACACAAAACACAAGACCTTGATTTCAGAGATAAAGTCTTTATGTTTATTAAAAAGAATGATTTTATTAACTATACCTTAGACATTAATAAAACTCTATTATAAACTGTGATCCTCAAAATCACAGATGGTTGAGATTTAGACATATAATATTCTAGCACCAGTTTTACCACTAGTGCCAAATTTCCTCCACCAGTATTCCTAGGGTCTCGCCTACCCCCAACATCCCATTATGACAGGCACATTTTTAAGTTTGGTGGTTGTAGTTTGAATTTCATAATTTGGTGTTATTGGTTCTGTGGTTTGGATATAGAGCTATAATGCTTCTCTAAACCATATATATATATATATATATACATATATATGTATGTATGACAATCACTTTGTCCACTGCCACTTGTCACTTCCAGTCTGTCTTTTCTTTCTTCCTCCTCGATTTCTGCCCTTCTCTGTCCTTATCCTCCTTATACTCTGGGATCTAGGCATCACACAGAAATAATATTAATAGCTTGATCCATGAAAGAAAATAACTGGTATTACAATGGAAGCTTCTTTCCTGGGCAATATACAGTGAGGAAAACTCAAGGTCTAGCTAAAGAGTGGGGAAGTCAATTTGTAGAACATGTTGCTACTATAGCACTTGTAACATATACATGAAGAGAACTCCTAAAAATAATCAAACAATAAATAATGAGCTGGAGCAATAGCGCAGTGAAAGGGGGTTTGCCTTATATTCAACCAACCCAGGACGAAACCCAGATCAATTCTTGGCATCCCATATGTTCCCCCGAGCCAGCCAGAAGTAATTTCTGAGCAGAGAGGTAGGAGTAACCCCTGAGCACTGACAGGTGTGACCCAAAAACAAAAAACCTAAAAAAGAAAATAAATAATGAAATTTAAACATAGCAGAAGAATCCTGAGGAAGTGAATTCGCAGACCTCAATATCAGCCAACCAATCTAAACAATGAAATTCTACATTGTCCCATGGAAATCACTATTCCCAAGTGGACAGCATCACTTTTGAGTTGGATACTGAGCCTTGGGGACTTGTTCATTGCTTATAGGAATGCAAAATAGTAGCACACTGGACACAATCTGGCAGCATTTCTTTATAAAGCTAAATAGAACCAGAAACAGCATTTTGGGCAGTCATACACCTAGGTATTTATTGAAATGGCTTAAAAATTATCATATCCTCATGTGATATACCTGTGAACAGCAGGTGTATTCACAGTTGTCCCTAACCAGAAACAACCAAAATGTCCTTCAATAGGTCAATAGATTAAAATAATACAAAACACACAAAAATCACATGCGTCCAAGGAAATATTATTTAGCGATGGAAAGGAACAAGTCAGGGAAGCTACACAAAGGCATGTATAGACTTTATATTTTATTTTTTCTAATTTTCCTTTTTTTGTGGGGAGTGGGAGTATCCTTGACAGTGCCCAAACTACTCTTGAATTGGTACTTGGAGTTATTCCTGTGATGGGGTGGAAATAGCATTCCTTAAAGTGGATGATTTTACCATCCCAGGGTAATTTTTCTTTTTCTGAAAAGGGGGTCATATACCATATAAATTTGGGGGTCTCTGACCTAGAATGATACCTCTGATCTAGAATCTAGGGTGGGAGACATAGGTATGAACTCGAGTTTGACCTAATAGAGACTCCATGCTTGAATACAAAAGTATGTATAGAGCTATGTGCTCATACAGACTTGGTGTCACCATGTGTCCTTGCTCTGTAGAAAACCTAGAAACTACAAGACCTAACTCTCCCCTGAGCAATCTCAGCCCCCAGACTTTGCTCTCTAATAATAAGATTTTCTTCAGTTTGGGGCTAGAGAGATAACAGAGCAGGTAGGGCAATTTCTTTGCTTGTGGCCAATCTAGGTTTGATCTCTGACATCCTATAGGGTCCACTGAGTACTGCCAGGAGTGATCTAAGAATAAGCCCTGAGAACTGCTGGGGATGGTCCCCAAATAAAACATAGAAAAGTAACCCCCCCAACCAAAACAAAGGAAAAGAAACATAAAAACAAATAAGATAAGATTTCTTCCAGTCAAAAGAATGAAAGAGTATTGGGATCAGAATTACTGATTCTGGTAAAAATGAAAGTAGTAGAATTTGGAGCAACTAGTAGTACCTGAATAAAATCGCTAACAATAGAAACAATAAAAGGGCCCCTTTCTCCCTACAATAATGCTAATGGGAAACAAAGGGAAAGTTGGTTGATCAAGGAAACAAATATCATATTTGTTTATTTATTTATTTATTTTTTATTTTTGGGCCATACCCTGTGATGCTCAGAGGTTACTCCTAGCTATGTGCTCAGAAATGATCCTGGTTTGGGTGACCATATGGGATGCTGGGTGATCAAAACAAGGTCCATCCTAGATTGACCATGTGCAAGGCAAAGGCCCTACTACTGTGCTAGCTCTCTGACCCTAAATATCATCATGTTTTATATAATCCCCATACATCAAACAAAAAGCCACAAGTCCAGAGTAATGCTAAATAAATGCTTGAATAAATAAACGAACAGTACATCGATTTCCCCTCTCATATTTGCAAAAGCAAAAAATCAAAATAATAGATGCAAATCCCCCTGCTTGAAACTCCAATGTTTTCTTTCTTTTTAAAATTTTTATTGAGACTATTGTGAATTACAAGCTCTTCATAGTTGTATTTCAGGCATATAGTGACAGTGAGACTTTAGTGGTTTCTTGAAGATACTATTCAGCAGTTTCCTTCCAAAGAGAGTAATCTGGAAAAGGGGAATGGAGGAAGAGGAAGTGGCCAGAGGTACAGCCAGTGCTTGGTGAGCCAAGGCATTCAGTTTAGTACACACAGGAGAAATCTAAAGGAGAACTGATTCCCTAGATATGAGACACCATGGTCTTCCACCCCAAAACCCCATTCCAGACTCACCTGGAAAATCTCAATTCAACTCAATAAAAGCAGACAATGCCATTGGAACACCACACAATCCAACACTCATGAGTGTCTCTTCAAACAGCCAAGGTCATGGATGCAGGAAAGAAAGGCAGAAAAGTGATCACAACTAAGAGAATTGGAAGGAGATCCAAGGGCTCTAAACATGGTGGATGATCCTGGCTGGGTCCTGGGAGAGAAAAGGACATGGAGGGGGTGTGGTAAGTGGGTGGGAAGACTGAAGATATTTGAATGAGAGTTGATCTTCTGTTGATCAATATATATGTATATATATTTTTTGTTTGTTTGTTTGTTTGTTTTTGGTCACACCCAGCAATGCTCAGGGGTTACTTCTGACTCTATGCTCAGAAATTGCTTCTGACAGGCTCGGGGGACCATATGGGATGCCAGGATTTGAACCAATGACCTGCATGGAAGGCAAATGCCTTACCTTCATGCTATCTTTCAGGCTCTTGATCAATATATTGACTGATCTGTTACTCATTGTAACAAATCTTCCAGGTGGATACAAGATTTTGGGGTGGGGGATTTGGGTCATACATAGCAGTATTCAAGGGTTCTAGCCTCTGCATTCAGGAATTATTCCTGGCATACTTGGGAACCATATGGAATGTTGGGAATCAAACCTAGGTTGGCAGCGTGCAAAGCAAACACCCTACCTGTTGTGTTAGTGTTCTGGCCCTGGATACAAGATTTTAACAGGTGAGACTGGGCAAGGTAGGAAATAGAAGTTTCTTAATTATAGATGCAGTAATTTTATTTATGTTTTTATTTAAACATTATGAATAACACAAGGTTGTTCATAATACAGTTTTTTTCCCACAGATAGAGTTATTCATGATTGAGTTACAGTCATACAATGACAATACCCTTCATCAGTTAGATGCAGTAATTTTGAGAATCAGAAATGATTCTAAAATATGATTTATTTAGAAGCTCTCAACTGGATATGGTTCACAGGCTGACTTCTGTCCCAGAGAAAGGCTTTCTCACCTGTCTCCTTTTTAGAATTAATCACTGTGAAAACAAATTTTGTTTTGTTTTGGTTTGGGGGCCACATCTGGCAGTGTTCAAGGGTTACTTTTATTTTATTATATTTTATTTTATTTTATTTTATTTTGTTTTGTTTTGTTTTGTTTTTGGGTCACACCCGGCAGTGCTCAGGGGTTACTCCTGGCTCCATGCTCAGAAATTGCTCCTGGCAGGCACGGGGGACCATATGGGGCACCAGGATTCGAACCGATGACCTTTTGCATGAAACGCCTTATCTCCATGCTATCTCCTGGACCCCCAAGGGTTACTTTTAACTTTGGGCTTAGAAATCACTCCTGGTAAGCTTGCAGGACCATATGCTGGGGATCGAACCCAGGTCCATTCCGGTCAGTAGTATGCAAGACTAACACCCTATCCGCTGTGCTATTCTTTCAGCTCAATCACTGTAAAAATTTAAATATATGTATATATACATATATGTATATATAAGAGGTAATTTAAATATTTCAGATACCTTAAAATATCTGAAATATTTTAATATATTGTAAAGTCCTTCTCAGAGGCACATTCCAAACATTGCTATTCTGTCTTCCTTGCTCCTATATATGATGGGATGGAAGGGACATGAGTCATAGCATTTTTTACCATTCCCCTTCTTCCTCGGTTCTTCATACAGATCAAGCAAGATAAGATAATAATCTTAATGAGTGTGTATGTCTATATATGAGTGGGGGACAGGGAGAGGTAGAGAAGAGACAGACTGAAATGACATCAGGACTGAGGTGAGTTCTTGGACACATGGGTGCTAGTGAGGTAAGTGGCAATGGTTTATATCAGACCCTATCGTAACTATATTCTCTAAGCTGCAATAATAAAAGAAAGTATAGCTTGGACTTTTCTCCATTTCTTTAACTTTGTAAGTCATTCTGTTTGCCAGTTTTTCTTTTTGTTTTCTATATATCGTAGCCAACTGTCAACAGAGAAGCAGGAGAAACTGTCTTATTTTTTGTTTATTTTTGTTTTATTTTTTGGCCATATCCAGCTGTGCCCAGGGACTGCTCCTGGCTCTGCACTCAGAAATTACTTCTGCCAGGATTGAGTACCAAATAGAATGACAGGAATTGAATCTGAGTCAGCCATGTGCAAGGCAAACTCCTTCCCTGCTGTGCTATTACTTTGTTCTCATTCTTCTTTTTTTGTTATAAAATAAGTGTGCAGCATTCTAGCCTGAGATTCTTACCGTGTCTTTAGTAGAGAAACATTGACATTTGTGTAGTCTTGGTCAGGACAGATGAGACTGAGAGGAATAGTCTTGTGTGGAGCCCTAAATTTGTGGATGTAACAACTCTGCTACTGCACCCCACTTTATCCCAAGTATAACAGGTAGCTGGTGATCCTGAACCTCCGAATATTCAGATCAGTAGTCCAGGTAAGACACAGCTACAGATGGGAGGGCCATTTATTGTAGTATTTCCAGGTAGGCAGATTGGGCTCAAGAATGGTTATATTCGTCTCCATGAAGGACTGTTTAACAACTACCTATAGACAAGGCTCATCCCCCAGAATCATGAACTCATTACCAAGGAGAAGCAGAACTCCCGTATCAGGATTCAACTGCACTGTTCATAGACTACTGAAATTGTACAGCAGGTAGGATACTTGTCTTGCACACACCATCACAGGTTGGATACTCTGCAATCCCACATGGTCCCATGAACTCTGCCAGGAATGATTCCTAAGTGCAAAGCCAGGAATAAGCTCTTGAACATCATCAGGTGTGCCCCCCAAACAAACAAACAAACAAACAAAAGAAAATGCCCTGTTGAGCTAAAAGACATTCAGCTAGGAGGAAATGTAGCTCCTAAGAGGAAGAATTGAATAGAAAGAGCCCTTGCCCTTCTCTTCTTCCTGTCAAACACTTGCTCTCTTTTTAACTCTCTATCTCTCTTTCTCCCTCTTCCTCTCTCATCGCCCTGCCCCACTTGGTCCTGCCCTGCAGACTTATCTACAAATGGTTGAAGAATAGAGGAAAACCTGGACTCACAGTGCTTGCCGATTGAGAGAAGGTTGGCTGGTGGCTGGGTCATGACCATGAAGGGCTGGTCCCTTACGGGCAGTGTGCATCGCTGCCCATCCATGAGCACCAGATTAATATTTCTCTAGCCTTTGATGAACTTCCGTTTCCTTCCGGCAGTCTCTTTCCCACAAACAGAATAGATGGGTGTGATGGGGACAGGGGTGTGCAAACAGAAATGCTTCTCTCCTGTTTACCTGACTTCAGTGACTTGGCTTGACATCTAAGACATGCCATACTTGGGCATTGCTTCCTCATTGTATCATGGGGATGGACCAGGGGAAGCCCGTTTTGAGAAGAGAAACCAAGAAAAAAAAAATCCCCTACTAATTTAAATATGCTGAGTGTTTACTAATGATATCCTTGCCCCAAAGGAATGATTTGGGGGAGGGGGGGAGTTGAGGGAATTTTGGATCATACCCAACTTAGCTCAGACCTTATTCCTGGCTCTACACTCAATGAACACTCATGGATGGCACAGAGTATTCTATCTAGTGCTTGGAATTAAAACCCAGGTCAGCTGTGTGGAAGTGGAGCTCCTTCCCTGCTATACTATCTATCTACCCCAACATACAAGAATTTACTACACAATATATCCCCTTGTGAGTTGGAGGTGGAGGGAGGTGAACCATATGTTCAAAATAACACAATATGATCATTTTAAAGCAATTGGATCACAAAACCAGGTCTACACAGTTTTCGACTTCAAGTTCAATGCTCTACAGTCTTCTTGCCAGAAGCATTGAACATTTTTCTCCTGATCTCTACAGTGGCTACTTAAACCCTGACATATATTCATTTTGGGTAGAGAAATAAAGACTTCCAAGCAATGCTTTAGAGGCCCAGGGACTCCCACAATTCTGGGTCAATGTAAGCACCAGAGTATGTGGTTCTGGTTGGATCCAGTAGTGCCAGAGATGTGGGGCTGGGGGTGTCTTTAGAGCTGCATCCAGCATTCTGGGGAACCATGTTAGGCATTCACCCTAACTACTAACACCGTTATTTGGGGATAGCTTACCACCTTTAATAGTATTCAACAAACTTGGAGGAGAAGCTAAAGAAAATTATTATGCTTTCTCTGCTCTTATTCCATGATTATCTCTCAACATGGAGTATAAAGGTGCCAGGGAGATCCCATGGGGATGAGGTCATATGTCATGCATCCTACTCAACTTGGGTTCCATCGCCTCATCACCAGCTGTTGCCCGGAGACTCCTGAGCACTGTTTGATGCAACCTGGCTGGCCCTGCAGAACCTGAGCACTATCTTGTAGATCCTATTGACCAAATATCAGTAGGAGTATCATCCACTTCTCATGATCACTGCTTGGGAGCACCTTCCCCAACACAAGTCATTGTGTTTTATGGCATTGCACTGGAAGTTCTTTTACCCTTGGATTTTGAATCACACCAGACTTACTCTTGGTCCTGCACTCACTGCTTCAGGGACCATTTGCATGGGATGCTGGGGATTGAATCCAAGTTGACAGAGTGCAAGGTCCTCCCCTCTATACTAGTTCTCCAGACTCTGCACCGGAATTTCTTTTTGCAGTGCCTATTTCTGTGGAAACAGTCCTTGCCATCTCATTTCTATCTCGCCTGGATCTGCCAAAGCCACAAATTCCTCTCACTGCTCCAGTTGACCCCAATCTACTCTCTTAAAGAAGCCAGAAGGGCCTCTGGAAGTTGAAGTCATTTGCCCACCAACCTGGCTCAGCCAGGTTCAAAGTCAAGTCTCATCCCCACATACCTTCCAGAATATTTTCTGGAAAAAAGGGGTTCTTTTGCCTCTTCGTTCAATTTCCCAAACTCTTAGTCCTACAGGCATTTCACCAGTTCCAGCCCCCCACCTCCCAACTCTTAGCAAATTAAAGAGAAATCGGCCACCACTGGGGCTAGACTGACAAGCAGTTAACCCACCTCTTTTCTGAGCAATATCAGAAGGAATTTCAGACATTAACATGGGGGGTGAAAGGGGCTGAGTGAGCCCAAGGGTTAATATTGCCCCAGTGGGAAAGTTATCTGCTTTGTTGGAAAACACCGCTTCCCAGCACTACAGAAGGGGGCTATTAGCATGCAAATGCACTTTGCCTCCTGCTTTTTAATGTTTTACTTTTCTTAATTGCTGAAACCGGTTGTAATTTCTGAGCCAGGCTGGCATCAGGGAGGAGGAAGCAGTTTTCTCTAAAAGGGATCAATCATATCAAAATCTGGAAAGACTTGCAAGTCTCATTTTTCAAGTATTCTCTTCTCTCTCTCTCTCTCTCTCTCTCTCTTTCTCTTCTCTCTCTCTTTCTCTCTCTCTCCCTTCTTTCTCCTTTTCTTCAATGAGATGGAATAAAGTTTAGGTTCAACTTGGAAACCTTTGCATTTTGCTAAAGTACTCTCTTTTCTGTGGATTCTAGTCAGAAGCTTAGCATTCCTTGCAAGTGATCAAAAAATTGGGGTAGGAGAGCTGCTAGCACCAGGGTTAAGGTGTTTGCCTTCCATGTGGATGACCCTAGTTTGATTTACTGCATTCATACAGTACCCTCCCATCCAGTAGCACCACCAGGATGGACCCTCTGAGCACAGAGCCTGTAGTAAGTGCTGAGAACTTCAGGGCATGTTGCCCAAACAAATATAAGCAAAACAGAACAAATAAAACTCCCCAGCTTTCTCACTGAAGGGGAAATAAATAAATATAGAACTATATATCTAAGACAAGTTCTAGGATAATAGAATCAATGACCTAAACTTTAACAATCTAAACTTAAAGGGGCCTGTTATACTGACAGGTCAGGGGGCGTAGGGTGGTGGTATAGGATGCACTCTGGGGCCATTGGTGGAGGGAGGTTAACACTGGTGGTGGGAAGGGCCCAGACTCATGTATATCTGAAATACAACAATGAAGGACTTAATAGATCACAATGGTTTCAATAAAATAAAACAGAACCATAAAATACCTCCCCAGCATTCTGATAGACAAGAGGGAATTTCTTCAAGACTACCAGGTCCCTGTTGATGGATTTCTGGTGAAGAATGGTTTAGCATGCTCCCTGGGTTGAAGTAGAAATCAGACTTTTGCTTTGGGAAAGATTCTAGACGCCTCCACACTTGCCGCCATAGTTTTGGACTGCAAAACTACTTTTTAGGAAGCTGAAATAACCTAAGTTCTCTGGCATGGGAGATCAAATTTTGTGCTGAGCAAAGCTATCTAGTCAGTTTGCCAGACAATTTCCTCTTGGTTCCCATCTGTATACATTTCCTAGCTGGATTCTATTTCACAAGTCAGTATTGCTTGAAAGACACCATGGCCAGGAGAGGGTTCCAGAAAACTTTTTTTTTAAGGATTGCACCCTGCAGTACTCAGGTGTTACTCCTAGCTCTGTGCTCAGAAATCACTCCTGGCAGACTTGGGGGACCATATGGGGTGCTGAGGGACGAGGTGGGATGGTGTGTCAAACCTGGGCTGACTGCATGCAAGACAAATGTTATCCCCACTGTGCTATCGTCCCAGCTCCTCCAGAGAACCTTTTCTAAACCTTCTGCCAATGTCATTAATGGCCAAGACATTTTATCTTCTGGAAGGGTTTTAGTTTGTGTGTGTGTGTGTGTGTGTGTGTGTGTGTGTGTGTGTGTGTGTGTGTGTGTGTGTGTGTGTGTTGGGCCACACCCCGTGTTGCTTAGGGCTCACTCGCTCACTCCTAGCTCTGCACTCAGGAATCCCTCCTAGTTGGACTTAGGAGTTGATAGGGAATACCTGGTATTGAACTCGAGTTGGCTGCATGTAATCAAGCACCCTACCTTACCTCCTGCTGGAATGACACTTTCATCTTTAGGGGCCCCTCCTTTGTGCCACTGAGTTCAAAAGCCACCCTCCCTCCCATGGTTCAGGGCAGTGAAGAAGCCTGGAGGGAGATTCTTGCCCCATTGGGTGGTAACAAGAAGTAGATTCCTGAATGTAGGGTGACATAATTGATCTCCAAGTGACCTCTCTGTGAGTCAAAAATGCCCCTCGGTTCTGGAGCAACTCCTAAGTCCTCCCTGGAGTGGAAGTATAACAATAACACAGAGGATAAGCGTTTGTCTTGCATATGATTCACCCTGGTTCTATCCCTCACATCTCATAAAGTGCCCCCCCCCCCCCGCCCAACCTCAGTAATGCCAGGAGTGATCCCTGAGTGCAGATGAGCATTGCCTACTGTGGTTCAAGAACTAAAAATAAAAAAAGAGAGAAAAATGTGCTGGAATCTCAGAATCAAGGGGCTCACCCATGGCCTACACACACACACACACACACACACACACACACACACACACACACACACACATGTCAGAAGCAGAGGAGGGACTGAGAGCATCCTCCCTCCTTCCTTGGCATCTATAAAAACATAATAAAGAAACATTAAATGCACCAAAGCACCAGAATTTGAGAACTAGACT
>PVKC010026300.1:0-16138 GCA_004027635.1 Crocidura indochinensis | reverse complement strand
AATGATTCTTAAGTTGTTTCTGTTGATCTTATCATAGACTTCTATTTTCATCTGTTCCCATTCTTTGACTATTTTTTCCATTGTCTGTTAGTTTGTTTTAAGTTTCCTTTCCAATCTCTCCCTCTGTATGGAGTTGTTATTTATCTCATCTTCCACAGCACCAATTCTATTCTCAGCTTCTTCTACCCTGGTGTTGAGATCATCCAAATCACCATTCAATTCATTTACTGAGTTTTTCAGGCCTGTTAGTTGACATGTTTTTTTAGTTTGGAGTTCTGTGATTTCTTTCATCATATTTTCTTGGTTCTTATTAGTGTTCTCTTCAACTCAGTCCATGGTTTCCTTGAGTTCTTTCAGCATCTTCCATATTGCTTTTCTAAAGTCCTTATCTGAGAGATTGATTAGTTCATTGGTCATTATCTGGTCATCAGAATTGTCATCTTCATTCTCTATGTCTGACACTGGCCTGCGTTGTTTCCCCATTGTCACACTAGTATTGTGTGTTTATCTATGTGTTGCGGTGGTATTCATTGGGTAAATGATGTGCGCATCCAGACACCTCTTGTTCCGCCCTTTTCAAGTGTGTCTATTTGCCTACAAAGGAGTGGAGTCCTCCGTGGATGAGGCCTCTCAAAGGATCAAATCTTGGGCCTAGGCACACAGCAGAGAAGATAGTCCAGAGAGAAATGCTGGGCTTCAGTGATCCAGCACAGTCCTTAGTGTGATTTTTTGTCTTCTTGTTGTGATGATGTTCTTTCCTTAGTAAGAGCACATGGCTGCGTAGCGAAGCATGCTCTTCTGCCCCCTCTTATCAGTCAGCCCCACTAGGCAGGTGTGGGTTCACGGAAATTCCCAGCCTGATGTCACAATCAGGGGACCTTGCTTTTGCAAAGTACTTGCTCTTGCCGGTTTTCACTTTAATGAGGTGTTCCTGGGCATTTCCATGCTAGAATGGACCTCTGGGAGAGTGAGTTATTTTGGAGTCGGTTTGGCCCACTCCCACGAGGTCTGAAGGACAGCAGAGGACAAATAAACACAAAGAAAAGACAGGACTCACAGTTCTTCATAGTCAGTCCCACTAGTCAGGCGTGGGTTCGCAGAAATTCCCAGCCTGATGTCACAATCAGGGGACCTTGCTTTTGCAAAGTACTGGCTCTTGCCGGTTTTCACGTTAATGAAAATTTGTACCTTTTAACTACTTTTCTCCAATTCCCCTAATCTCCACCTTTGGTAACAACAAGTCTAATCTTTCTATAAGAATTTGCAGGGAGATGGGAAGGGAGATTGGCTGATATTATAATACATACTATATAGGTGAGATTATACAATATTTTACTCTGATTTCTTTCACTTGGTGTAATATCATACATGTTATATATGTGCATATACATGAAATATATTCCATTGTGTGTATAGATACATATATGTGCTAATATATTACAACTTCGTATGTCTTAGTGGACACAGATTGCTTCCACATCTTGACTCTTCTAAGTAATGCTGTATAATAAATGTAAAAGGGTTGCAGGGTTTTTTTAGTTTATGCTTTTCTTCTTTTTACGTACATTTCCAAAAAGGGAATTGCTGAATATTAGATAATTCAAGCTTTGTGTCCTTTCCTTCTGAGTTTACTTGATAAATTATTTGACAATAATCAATCCAGAAGCTAATATGGGAAACTTTCCTCAATTACAAATTATTTTAATGACACATGCTATTCACATTCTTTCTTAGAAAGCATCAAAATTTCATGTTTGGCTTTGCTCTTAGTACCCAAAATAATCACAACAGAATAAACTAGGTATAATAAATTGAGAACTCTAGGGTCATCTTATAAAAATCAAGAAAGACAAAGACAGTGAGAATATTTATCAGCATGTTCTCAACCTTCTTTAGCATCAACACAAGGAAGCACACTGAAGCTGACCTAATTTTCAAACTAGATGCACATTCCTATAGCTGAAATGTGCCCCTTGTGGTTTGGGTGTAGTATAAGATGTCATATAAAGCATAGTATAGGATGTCAGTGTCTTTTAGGACAAAAGAAAGTACTGAATTTTCAGCAGGGACAAAATTGCTTTCTTAACAATAGAAAATAGCCATTGTGGAAAATGAGTTCCTGCTTATCACTAATAAAATCTTTTAAAACATTTTCAGATAAAATTAGCCCCTTGTGAACAATACCTATAATCAAATTTTATCGTACCATACTTGCCATGCTTTAAATAAGCCTCCTACAGAATACATAAATATTTTCACTGTAAATGGTGAATTCATGAAATACATGAATGTAGCCATGATATAGTGAACAAATTTGAGTGTTAGTCATAGTATTTAAGCTACTTTAAATTATATTTGACTATTATATCAGAATTCATGTATATCTCCCTATAAATGGACATAAATCTGAGTTAACATGCTGAACAAGACTTTATAGAGTAGCAACAATGTCATATCAGATATACTTCTAAAATCCTAAAATGGCTTTTCTGCCCAAGACAGACAAGAAGAAGCCATCGAACACAATCTCCAGGGCCCAAACCTGAAGAGCCATACTAAAAGACTGCTTCCTTGCTCCCTGTCTGCTTTTCTGCCCAAGACATCCAAGAAGACACCATTGAACATAATCTCCAGGACCCAAACCCGGTAAGGGCCCCACCCAATAAGGTGGAACTAGAGGAGCGGGGCCTCAGAGCGAAGTGGAGTGACAGAGCACATCTTCTAACCCACGAACCCAACACAGCACATAGTAAAAAACCACCATACAAGTCTATACAAGTGTTGCAACTGGGAAACAATGCATGAGAACACCACGCATAGAGAATGAAGATGATGTGAAAAGCCTCTCACATAAGGATTTTACAGTATTAATATGAAGGATGCTCAAAGAACTCAAAGCAAGCATAGATCAATCTGAACAGACCATAGTGACAGAACTTACAATTGAAATAAGAGATCTGAAAAACTCAGTTGATGAAATGAAAAGCCTCTCCAAAGGAGTAAAAACAGCTGAGGTTGGGGTCAGTAAACCATGGATGAGATGCAGAACAACTAGTTGGCTGATATACAGATTAGGAGAGAAAGGAGGAGAAAACAAAAGATAAGAGAAAAGAAGCATAAGTAAGTACTGTAAAAATAAGTTTAAAAAGATTGGGCTGGTGAGTTGGTATTGGAGGATTTTCCACTTTCAAGGCTCTTCCTCACTGATGGGGGATAGGGTTTGCTAAATAAGGGTTTCAGGGATATATGATGGCTGGAGCTTTTTAGGATAAACACAGTTTTTGCATCTAGGGTACTAACCTAACTAAAACATGTTTGTAATCATGGTGCTTAAATAAAGATGTTATTATTTAAAATATTATTTTGACTTGGGGGCCCTTTCTAGTGGTGTTCAAAGATTACTCCAGAATCTGTTCACTGGGGTGGTTTCTGGAAGTACTCAGGAATGTGTGCTACTTGAGATTAAATCTTTGCCTCCTGCATTAAGTTGTCTCTGTAAACTTAATAAAAATGGTTCTTAATTTATCAAGATTCCCTATAGATAACAGCCATGAAGAAGTGACAGTAGAGTGTGTGACTTATTATGGAGATGGTAGAGCTGCCCAAAGTGGTAAAATGCATTGAGTGGCAATATTAGTGATTTAGTGCATGAACTCTAGCTAGAAAGAATTTTGGTATGAAATACACATCTGCTACTAATTAAGAGTTTGGGCAGTTTACTACTGTACTTCATTTTCAACTGTAAAATGCTTTATGATTCTAGTAGCAATTAATTCATCTAGATGGCTAGATGAATATTAAACATAATTAAATCTGTACAGTGCCTTATAGAAAATACAAGTGACATAAGTTGACTATTAGATGAAATAAATATCAAGACATCCCATTTTCAAAGAAATTGGGAGAGTTTGGCTCTGAACAAGTAGATTTTGAAGCTGTATCTAATTTTACTCTTATCTATTATTTGATAGAGATCATAGTCTTATAAGTTCCATTAATGACACCCCAATTGCTTAAGGTAGATAAAACATACTGTAAGACTTCTTAGAAATAGGATTAGGGGCCCAGGAGATAGCATGGAGGTAAGGCATTTGCCTTTCATGCAAAAGGTCATCGGTTCGAATCCCGGTGCCCCATATGGTCCCCCGTGCCTGCCAGAAGCAATTTATGAGCATGGAGTCAGGAGTAACCCCTGAGTGCTGCCGGGTGTGACCCAAAAACCAAAAAAAAAAAAAAAGAAAAAAAAAAGAAAAAAAGAAATAGGATTAAACGGTGGGTAACAAATTGTCCATCTATGTAACAATAATTGGAGAATTTCAGAAGAATGACCATCACAAGAAATAGAAAATAGCATGCCCAATATCAATGGATGCCTGAAACCTGTATATACTTTGCTCTTTTTCCCTATGTGCAAATACTTATAAAGTTTAACAATACTACTAAAATAAACCACTATAATAATGTATTGGCTGAAAATATTGCATCTATTTCACAGGCTCTAAATTTCATAAATGCTTTTTTGACTAGTGCAACAAAACACATGAAAAGTGAACTCTCGCATAAGAGGGTACAAAGAACACATACCATGTAGGGAGAGGAAAATTATAAAGGAATTGTTTATTCAACAGTTAACAATTAACCAAACAAGATTAGTTTCTCTCTATGATAGGTGGAAGGGAGTCTAGATGGGTTCATTCAGAGATTGAAAGCAAGGACATGCTGACAGCAAGAGTGATTTTGTTGATGAAAATCTTGAAAAAGAAAAGACACGGAAAAGAAGTTGGTTTTCTCAAGAACTTCAGTACACACTTTTATGTTGAGAAGAGGGACAAAGTTGAGGGAGGAGGTTGATGGGGGAAATTCTCAGACAAGAAAAGATGAAAAGGGCTCAGAACTCACATTCCCTGAAGCCTTCTCACTTATTAAAGATTAGAGAGCACAATCAGGGAGTTAGTCCATCAACTCTTAGTACTGATGGGTTTTGATGATTGGTTTTTACCATCTCCTTCTGGTTGTGTGAACATGACTTTCTCTTGTTTTTGTTTTTGTTTGTTTTTGTTTTGTTTTGTTTTAGTTTTGGGCCACGCCCAGTGACACTCAGGGTTTACTGCTGGCTCTGTCCTCAAAAATCACTCTGGGCTCTATGGGTGGGATGCCTGGAATGTAACTGCGGTCCCTCTGAGTCAGCCGTGTGCAAGGAAATGCCCTCCCACAACACCACTGCTCTGGCCATTGAACATGGCTTTCTTAAAAAGTAATATTTATATTTTCTGTAAGTTTATTTGAATCCTAAAAGGTAGCAAAAGAAGTTGAGAAAGATAAAATAGGAGATGCATTCATACACACTGGCATAATAACCTCAATTCTGTATCCAAAGTCCAAATATTTGTTATCATGTTGCTTTTTACTCCCATTTTTGCTCTCCTATATATGTGATCATTCAGTATTTATTCTTCAGCCTCTGACTCTATTGTTTAACATGACAATCTCTAGCTTCATCCAAGTTTTATCATAAGACAAAATTTTATCCACTCTGATAGCTCGGTAGAATTTCATTATGGGTATATACTACACACCTTTTTTATTTACTCATTGTCATCAGGCATTTGGGTTTTTCTTAGAACCTGGTATTTTAAATAGTGCTGCAACAAACATAGGTGTGCATATACATATGTCTGTTTTGATTTATATTTTGGAATTAGTGGGACAGATGTCAGAAACTGGAATTGCTAGGTCAAATGGATTTTTTAAAATTTTTTGATAAATCTTCAGTATTTTCCATATAGGCTGAACCAATATGAAATTCTGACAACCTCAAAAGTTTCCTATTTTCTTTTTATAACAACCCACTAACTTTGGTTGTTTGGCTCTTTTTTTTATATAGGCCATTCTCACTGGTTATCTCACTGTCATTTGGATATGCATTTTCCCCCTAATAATAAGCTATGATAAACAATTTTTATAGACCTATTTGGACATACCAGTTTTAAAGTCTTTCAGATTGCCTAGCATTTGTTAGGTTACTTATAGTAAATAAGTAGTGATATTATTTTGAGTCTTTTTGGAAGCTACAATAATTCACATAGATTGTTTTTTTCTAACCTTTAAGCTTACTTTGACAAGATTAAACACATTTTATTAAAAAAATTGAGGGTTTACCTTGAAAATCTTCCCCTTAAATACATCACATTTTTATATCTAATGTAACTGGATATCTAACCTCATAATATTGTTAAGGTTAACCTTATAATATGGTTAAGGATTTTATATTTATTTGAGGGAAGAAGTACTGGCAGCAGTATTCTGTACTCAAAGATCATGCCTATCAATGCTCAGAAGACCATTGGCTGTGCCAGGAATGAAACCTGGGTAGGCTGCTTACCCAATGTACTATCTCTCAAGCCCAAATATTAAGCCTTATTTATCCAAGTCTTCACAGTAAGATAGTCTAGGCATGCTTGCCCTGGCACTAAATGGTCTCAGGTTGCCAAGCTTTTTGAAACCTTTTGGCTATTCTCTATGGAATTTATCTCTTACATACAGCCATATGAAAATACAATAAAAAACATTTACTCTCATTTAAAACACAATTAAAATTATTCAGTCATCTAGATTTCTAGCCCACTACAGATAAGAAGCTATGGTTGGTTGTCTCAGGACCTCCTTTTGGCAACAATCCCATCTAAATCCCTTCTTATTGCCCATATGCTAAATAATATTGTGATAAACACAGAAATGTAGGTAAAAGTATCAGAATGTTGTGAAGCATATATTAGAAATAAATCCAGGATTTTTATTCTATGCTTTTTGGGGTCTCAAAAATCATTGTGACAAAATATAACATTTATTGGACATCTGCTGGTTATCATAGTCTTAAGCTTATTACATTCATTATTTTACTTATTCACTATACAATTTTTTTCTGATTAACGACTCTGTACCATGCACTGGATTAGGGTGGAATCACCATAGCATGCGAAACAGTGAAAATCTCCCATATCTCATTGCTCATATTTTGTAG
Organism: Crocidura indochinensis; assembly: GCA_004027635.1. NCBI lineage: Eukaryota > Metazoa > Chordata > Mammalia > Eulipotyphla > Soricidae > Crocidura > Crocidura indochinensis. The sequence goes on along the minus strand of PVKC010026300.1, from coordinate 9,117 downwards.
AATGTCTCATGAAAAGCAACCAACAAAATAAAATAGCACTTATGTAGAAAAGGTCTTTTGAAAAAAATAAATCATGGAAGTAAGTAGAAAGTTTTAGGGATAACAGTGAGTTAGTTTAAGTAGGGAAGCTGAGGAAGAAAGAATTTAATGAGATTGAACGAAAAACTGAAGACCAGGAAAGCATACAAGAAAGGTACGTAGAGGGTAAAGCTGTCTGATCAATGCCTGCACAAGGATCATGGAATAGGGAAGAGATCTTTGTGTTCTATGAACATGAATCAATTTAATTAAAATAGAAAAAGTGAGAACTAGTAAGAGTTGATGTCCTAGGTATAAAAGGCTATTGACTTTTAGTCTTGGAAAAATGGGATATATTCAAGGTTTAGATTAAGAAGTAGGAGCAAATCTGATTGTGGATAAATAGGACCACAGTGATTTCTCTGAAAAAATAAATTCAATGTGAAAAACCACTGAAGAGATCACTATCTTAATTCAGATGAGACCAGTAGTAGAGTATATTTAGTGGGTTATGACATAGGATTCTGGTACATTTTGAAGTTAATAAAGACTTGCTGATTGATCAGTTATAAGTTAGGAAGAAAAGAAAAGAGACAAGGACCATTCCAAGTTGGATCAGCTACTCAATTTAAAAATACTATTTCTTTTGGACTCTTAAAAATGTTTTGTGGGGGGGGTCAGAGTGGTGGTGCAAGCGGAGGGTGTTTGCCTTGCACGCACTAACCAAGGATATATTCCTCGATCCATTGATCACCCAATGTCCCATATGGTCCCCCACAAGCCAGGAGCCATTTCTGAGCTCATAGCCAGGAGTAAAGCCTGAGTGTCATTGGTGTGGCCAAAAAGAAAAGAGATAAAAATAAAAATGTTTTGTAGGGGCTGGAGCGATAGCAGAGCAGTAGGATGTTTGCCTTGCACACAGCTGATCCAGGACAGACCTTGGTTCGATCCCTGGCATCTCATATAGTCCCGCAAGTCAGGAGCTGTTTCTGAGTGTATAGCCAGGAGTAACCCTTGAGTGTCATTGGCGTGGCCCAAAAACTACAAGAAAAAGTTTTGTCATTGAAGTAATACTTCATTATAACATTATTTGGGTATCAGATATACATCAGAAAAATAAAGAAGTATATTTATTTTTTTACTAAAATCTTTATTTAATCACCATGATTACAAGCATGATTGTAGTTGGGTTTCAGTCATAAACAGAACACCCCCCTTCACCAGTGCAACATTTCCACCACCAATGCCCCCCCACCAACTTCCCAACCCCTGTCTGTATTCGAGACAGGAATAGGAATTCTACTTCTCTCACTCATCAAGATTGTCGTGATAGTTGTTAGTGTAGTATATATGGTATTTCTTTAGATGAATTATTAAAAAGCAAAAGGAGTTGAGTGTTCCACATTCAGATATCAAGAAGCTATAGAAACAGGCATCTGAAGTCTTAATTTTTTCATATCCATGGCATCTTAGGGGACGAATGTTAGTTCTGAAGAGAGAACATTTCTTTTCTCATTAAAATAATAGTTCAAAGGCTGTAGTAATAGTACAATGGGTTAGACACATGCCTTGCATATCACTCCATATCACTCAAGTACCAAGAGAGATCCCTAAGTGCAGAGTCAGGAGTAACCGCTGAGCTTCACCAGGTGTGACCCGCTTCACCCCCCCCCCAAAAAAAAGCCAACAAAAAACAATATTTTAACTTCTCTTTACCATGAGGCTTTGTGAAGCCAGATGTATGAAGCCTGGGGAACCTCATCCTTTCGTCCTAAGCCATTATATCCTGCCCAAGGACCAGGATTAGCCTTGTCTCATGTCTGGCAATTCTCTAAACCCATCACACACACACACACACACACACACACAAACATTACTATATAGATTATATTGGGGGCAAGTGAGATGTAGCACTTCTATTTCTCAGGCAGTATACAGCCTTAATCCTAGCTTACTCATCAGAGTAACTAGTTGACAATTTTTTGATTATTCTTAAATAATCTTGCATGGTAAGAAAAATTGCCTGAACAGGAGACATAGAATTAGTAGAGACTTGGTATATACAACTCAACAGATCAGTTCTCAAGTACTGGGAATCTAAACCTCCACTATTAATATCCAAAAAGCTGAAGAGCCATGGGGAAACTAAGGAACTCAGTTGAAGTCACAAATAGGGGCAGAAAACTAGTAATGTTTCCAAGTTCATCAAAACACTTGATCTTGGTTAATGAGGACCTAAAAGTCAACACTCACTGTATTAGCAACAGAAATTAAGCAAACACTTGCCAGTGAAATTGACAATCTCTGGATGAGAACTTCAACCAACTCAAATAACTTTTCAGAGAATGAGAAATTCTATCCAAATGGTATTGAATTTACAAAGAAAACACTAGCAAGCCATAGTAGTAGAATCTCATGGGGAGACAAATACAAGTCAGCACTTGATAATGAAGTCAAAAAAGAGAAGAGGATAAAAGAATAAACAGAAATATAAAGTACTTAATGAACAAGGACAAGGAATAATTTCTGAATTATAGAATACTAGTGGCTAAAAAAAGGAAAGGAGAACAAGTGGTGGGATATAATAGCAGAGAAATTCCTCATTCTTTGGATGGAGGCAGCTATGGAAATTCAAAAGGCCAAAAGAATACCAAAACCAAATAAACTCATAGAGAACAACAGGACATATACTATTCAAAATTACAAAAATAAAAATGTAAGATAAACTTCTTAAAGAAACAAGAAAGAAAAATCTTAAGTGAAATAGAATAAACATTATAGGAGCTATCTCTCATGAAATGGCACAGGAAAGAAAAGAAGGAAATGATGTATTCAAATTACTGAATGAAAGACTTTTCAACTTAAGTCCCCTATCCTACAAAACTCTCACTTAGAGGAAAGGGAGGAATGAACGCATTCTCAAATAGGAACTGGCAACATCTGTGATTAAGAAAACTGGTCCTACTACTGAAAGTCCACCTATTTAAACTAATTTAAGCTAATTGCAAAAGATATATCACAAAGAATGAGAACAATCAGTGTTGGCAGGGATGTGGAGAGAAAGGAACTCTTATCTACTGCTGGTGGGAATGCTGAATGGTCCAACCTCTAAGGAAAGTGAAATGGAGATTCCTCCAATAACTAAAAATTGAGCTCCCCTTCAACCCAGCTATTCCACTCCTAGGGATATACCCTAAGAACACAAGAATTCAATACAAAAACCCTTCCTCACACCTATATTTATTGCAGCACTATTCACAATAGCCAGGCTCTGGAAACAATCAAGATTCCCTTCAACAGACGAATGGCTAAAGAAACTGTGGTACATATGCAGAATGGAATATTATGCAGTCGTCAGGAGAGATGAAGTCATGAAATTTTCCTATACATGGGTGTACATAGAATTTATCATGCTGAGTGAAATAAGTCAGAGGGAGAGAGAGAGATGCAGAATAGACTCACTCATCTATGGGTTTTAAGGAAAATAAAAGTCATTTTTGCAACAATCCTCAGAGACGATGAGAGGAAGGCTGGAACTTCCAGCACACTTCATGAAGCTCACCACAAAGAGTGGTGCGTGCAGTTATAGAAATAACTACACAGAGAACTACCATAATCATGTGAATAAATGAGGGAACTGGAAAGCCTGTCTGGAGTACAGGTGGGGGTGGGGTGGGATGGAGAGAGATTTGGGACATTGGTGGTGGGAATGTTGCACTGGTGAAGAGAGTGTTCTTTACATGACTGAAACTTAATCACAATCATATATGTAACCAAGATGTTTACATAAAGAAAAAAACAGTCTTACACAGGAAAATGGTAAGAGAGCCCTACACAACAATAATATGCCTAAATGTCAATGTAGGAAGCTTTCCCATCAAAAGACATACTTAAATGGAACAGCAAAGAAAATACATCCACTTTTTGTTTACAGGAATCACATATAAAACCACAGGATATACATAGGTTCAGCGTAAAAGGATATATAGCAGGCCAATAAGGGAAGGGGGAGTTGTGGAATAGCTACACACATGTCTAACCAAATTGCATTCAATCTGAAGAAAGTAATATAAATAAGGATGGACTTATTGATCAAGTGGTTAAAAAAACAAAAAATGAAAATAGTCAACATATATACAACTTTTTGGGTCAGCAAGGGTTTATAAAACTTTTTCCCACACACCTAAAGAAACACATGAATAGAAATATAATAGCAGTGGGATATAGCAACATACCATTGTTACCACTAGATAGACTAGAAAGAACAGTAACAACATAAAATAGTCTACTGAAAAACTAGAAAGACTGGGTATTAATGTATTTGCATGTGACTGTCTATCTTCAGAAAGTCAAATATATGTTCTTCTCTAGTGTACATGGAACATTCTATAAGATAGATTATATTTTAGTATATAAATCCAACTGACATAAATAAACAAACATAATCAAATTAAGAATCCTATCAGACCAAAATTCCAAGAATATAGAAATTAACCATAAATTTCTGAACTGAACAACTGAACAATATGCTCTAAATAATTGCAGGGTTAAAAAGGAAACCAAAGGAGCAATAAGATGGTTTCTGGAGACTAATGATAATAAGTTGGGGTCAGAGAGATAGCACAGCAGTAGGGCATTTGCCTGGCATGCAGCTGATTCAGGAGGAACGATGATTTGAATCCTGGCCTACTGTGAGTGATTTCTGACTTCAGAGCCAGAGGTAACTCCTGTGCACTGCCAAGTGTGGCCCCAAAACAACAATAACAAAAACAATAAACAAACAAAATAAACAAGTTACCAAAATCTGTGGGATGCAGCAAAAGCTGTACTTAAAGAAAACTCTTAACAATACAGGTCTATGTATGAAAAGAAGAAAAATATAAAATCAACAACCTAAATACATACCTTAAATGTCTGGGTAACTAACAATAAATGAGTCTGAAAACTAGCAGAAGAAAAATATAATAATAAACCAGAGAAGGAATCAATAAATATAAGAATCAATAAAGCGGGATCGGGCGGTGGCGCTGGAGATAAGGTGCCTGCGCTAACCTAGGACGGACTGCGGTTCGATCCCCCGGTTCCCCATATGTTCCCCCGTGCCTGCCAGGAGCAACTTCTGAGCGAATAGCCAGGAGTAACCCCTGAGCGTCACGGGGTGTGGTCCAAAAAAAACCAACCAACCAACCAAACAAACAAACAAAAAAAAAGAATCAATAAAGCAATATAATGAAACCAGAAACTGGTTCTTAAACAAGATAGACAAATTATAGGCTAAACTCACAAGGATAAAATAATAAATCAAATCAGAATTAAAAGGAGAGAAATTACAACAGAACTCCCAGAAATCCAAAACATCAGAAAGATTACTATGAAAATCTCTGCTCTCTTAATCTGGAGAACCTAGAAGAAATGGATAGATTTTTAGAACCATGTAATCTCCCCAAACTGAATGAATAGAAAAAGTAGTAGTGTGCTTTGTTTTTGTTTTTGTTTTTATTTTTATTTTTATTTTTATTTTCGGACTGTGATTATTGCTTGGTTGTTGTCTTTATTGCTGTGCTGCTTTTCGGGTCTTTTTGTTTGATTTTGTTGTTGTTGTTATGTTTTTCTTCCTTTTTCCCTTTCTTTTCTTAAATTGATATTTATAGCCTCTAGGACTCCTCTTTGTTTGATTTTTGCCACCCCTTTTTTTCTTTCCTTTTAACAAAACCACATAACTTGAATGATCTTGTTCTGCCTCAACAATTGAGGAGGAAATAATGAAGTGTACCAAGACCAAGCAGTTGTATTGACAGTGAGTACAAATAAAAAATGATCAGAATTAAACACCAAATCCAAAGCCAATGACAACAAAATCGATACCGAATCTACAACAAGCTAGACACATGGGGACCACTTATACTAGCAGCCTGCAAGCAAAGAAGGTGGTTATATGATGCATGCTGGAAACAAGGGTAGAGGGAGGATGACATTGGTGGTGGGAATGCCCCTGTTTCAATGTCACTATGTATCTAAACTATTACTGTGAAAGATTTGTAATCCACTTTGGTCAAAATAAAAATTATTTTGATGGAACTTTTGTCAAGGTTATAAGTTATCTATATTATAAAGACCGATACCAATATATAAATATGTTTTATATATAATACAGCTATTTCTATATTAGTAACAGTTCTATAAAATATATATATTTTTATATATTTATTAGTTATATAAATATATATATTAGTAACAGTTATATATAAAAAGTCCATATATATATATATATATATATATATATATATATGCTTGGGACACCATACGGGATGCTAGTATTGAACCTGAGTCAATACTAGTATTAGTATCCCAGCCCTGCCAATATTATTCTTTTTTTTTTTTTTTGGTTTTTGGGTCACACCCGGCAGTGCTCAGGGGTTACTCCTGGCTCTATGCTCAGAAATCACTCCTGGCAGGCACGGGGGACCATATGGGGCACCGGGATTCGAACCGATGACCTTTTGCATGAAAGGCAAACACCTTACCTCCATGCTATCTCCCGGGCCCCCCAATATTATTCTTAATGGTGAAAAATTGAAAGCATTACAACTGAGATTAGGCATAAGGAAAGGATGTCCAGTATCATTCTTATTAAAGATTTTATGAGAATTCCTAAAACAGCAATCAGGCAGGAAAAAGAAAACAAAGGGATTTAAAATAGAAAAGAGGATAAATGATTTCTATTTGCAGATGATATGATATATGATGAAGACCCTAATGAGTCTACAAGAAAGGTCCAAGAAACAATAAACCAAACAAGAACATAACCAGCTTCATAGTCAATACACAAAATTGTTTGCATTCTATATACAAATATTGGTTCAGAAGAGAAAGAGTGTGGGGCAACCTATATAACTAAAAGCCATATTTCTGGTTCTAACAACAGACTGGCATTTCCAAAGATGGCCCTCAGTAAGCTCATCTCTGCCCTGCTCCCTTTTACTGCTTGTTGCCACATCCTGTGGCATTTAGCAGAGAACCTGTCTGCTTGCTTTTAGACCGTCTCTTTTTCCATATGTCCTTGGCACATATGCAAGTATAAGGGACAAATCTATATCTAATGTAACAATCTGATGTTCAACGAAATGACTTTGCACATACTGCCTCCCATTGAAACCCTATATAATGGTAAAACCACTAATAAACAATCTTTGCTGCCCAACAGCATTTTCTCCAACTGTGTGAGTGAGTGTTCTTGCCAGTTTTGTCTTCTTCCTTAGCTTACCCTCGACCCTGGATAGGGTGACAGGATAGCGACCCCCTCAAAGGAAAGTTGCCTTTTGTGAGCAATTGGAACCTCTGTGCAGGCAAGTGGGACCTAGACTTCTGTCTAGTGAGTCATCACACTTGCTAGGCAGACAACAGGGCCAAAGGGCTATCAAGGGAGGGAGCTGAACCCTACTCTGGTGGACCAACAAACCATGGGTCCAACAAAAGCGATCAATTTGTTTATCTCATTTAAAATAGTGTCGGTACACATCAAGTATCTAGGAAAAAACTTAACAAAGGAGGTTGAGAGACCTATAACACAAAAACTTCAAAACATTTAAGCAAGACATTAAAGAATAATTTAGGGAAACATTTCATGCTCACAGATAACTCGATATTGTCAAAATTATTATCTTACCTAAACTATTAATAGATTCAATGCAATCCAATCCAAATTCAGAGAAAAGTTCAAATTCAGGGCTTTAGAATAATAATTTACACCTTATTCAAAAGTAAATTCAAAGTGGTTCAAAGTCCTTGAAATTAAACCCAAATCTATAAAGTATATTGAGGAAAATGTAGGCAGAAAGCGCCAAGACCTAGATGCTGCAGGAGCTTTCAATGATATGACACCAAAGGCAAAAGCTAAAGAATCAAAATTAAACAAACGGGACTATATTAAACCAAGTAGTTTCTGCTCAGTGAAAGAAACACAGACTGAAACTAAATGACAACTGAGTTGAAAAAAATATTAAGTCTCAATACATCAGATAAAGAGCTGATATTCAGAATATAAATTACTCACATGATCAACAAAAAATTCTAAAAAAAAAACCATCATCAGAAATAAGGGGGATAAACAGAGGAAGACCAATGGATAGCAAATAAGTACAAGAAAACATGCTCATCATCACTTATTATTAGGGAAATCCAAATCAAGCATCAATAAGATGTCATCTTGAGAATAGCACATAGCAAAATACTGGAAACAATCTGCATTGATGGAGACGTGATAAAATTAAATCTCTCATCAACTACTGGTAGGAATGTTGTCTGGTCTAAGTCCTATAGAAAATAGCATAGAACATTCTCGGTAAACCCAGAATAGAGCTACCAGATGACTCAGCAATTCCACTTTGGAGTATATATCCCGTGAACAGAAAAATATTCATTCAAAATTATGTAAATGTATCATTATTCATTACAGCTCTCAATACAATAGTTATAGAAGTCCAATGATAAATAGGTTGATCATGAAGATTTGTTATATACATGATGGGATACTATACAGCTATAAGGCATGATAAAATTATAAAATTCACTGCAACACGGATGGAACTGGACAATATCATACTAAATGAAGTAAGCAAGAAAATAGATAAACACAGGATGTGTTTATATACACTTATGTATATAAGTGTTTATACAACACTTATATGTTGTATTTATAATAACTAAATGAAGGAATGCAATGGTTTAAAATCTGACCTATATCAATCTTAGCCCAAGAATAAAGTGAGTAGAAGGAACAAAACAGAGGGAGAAGAGACAGATGAGTAGTTAGGGAGCAGGGGTCAAGGGGATTTAGGTACATTGAATAGTAAAGCCAAATATATAAACCATAGAGTCAACAACATTAAAATAATGAGACCAAACTAACAACTAAACTTAGAAAGGTTTCTATCAAGATGGAGGTAGGGTCTAATAGATAAGCCTGGGGACATTGGTGGAGGGAAGTTGACATTGGCAGTAGGATTGGTGTTGAGACAATGTATATCTAAAACTCAACCACAGCTGATTTTGTAAATCATGGTACTTTAATAAAATATTTAAATATATATATATATATAT
>PVKC010026299.1:0-16162 GCA_004027635.1 Crocidura indochinensis | reverse complement strand
AGTCTGTAATGCCCACTCCACAGCTTCTTGAGAAGTAAATAAAACAATGCTGTTTGTACAATAGGAGCTGCCATAGCAGGCCCCTCTCCATTCTACCTCTCAAAGGTACTGGGACTTTGCTGTCTTTAAGGAAACTTCGATGTCCTATAAGGAAGACCCCTCTATACCCCCTCTTAATTTTCTTCCACCAATTGTCTCCTGGAAATTTGATAGGTCATTTTTGTTTGACCATCAGTCCTTTCTGCACAGCCTTCTAGAGCTGGGCTCTGTATGGCACACTGCTCGCTTCCCCCCAAACTCCCAACTAGGAGAACAGCAGTCCTACCAACCTGAGTTACAGATGGGCAGGCAGGAAGGGTCAGAGACATATCCAGTCCCAGGACCCACAAGCCCTACTCTGAGCCAAAGTGCCGCTACTGCTGATGCCTGTTAGGGGCTCAGGGAGTGCTTGCCCCAGAATCTTGGCTCTGCTCAGGAGAAGAGAAGTCTCCGCTCTGTCCCTGAGCTTCCCAGGGGCACATGTACAGCTCTGATGCAGCAGGTTAGCCCAGGGCAAGCGCTTCCTCCATTGCACTTGCATTGATGGCGGTGATGTGCATTAATTATTTGACTGCTAAAGTCCATTCTAATTTCTGGGCACTGTTATTCCTAAGAAAGATGGATATTAAATATGCCACACAGCAGTGCAAGGTGGCTTTACAGCCTGCCATTAAGTTCGAATGTGAAGGTTTGGCAGAAAATACCTTTACTCATTGTGATCACAGTGAAGTTGTTTTACATCGTGGTTCAGAGTGACGTGTCACGCTGATGAAAGGTAACTCCTTCCTACGCACTCGCTCCCCACCCCAAAAATATGGGGGTGCCTCAGCTAAGGTGTTTGGACACCACCCTGAGGACAGATAGTCTTGAAAGTAGAAGACGATAGACCACAGAAATCTCAGGGAGGTTTTCAAAGGACCAGTTTCCTGAGAGAACCCCCAGAGATTTTGATTCGACAGATTTAGAGAAAGGCATTGTCACCTTCTAGAACATTCTGTCACAGCTGGCTCACATGATTGCTTGAGCCCCCTTAACAGAATCGACAGAAGTGTGAGAAGTATCGTCATGGTCAGTGGCCACTTGAGAACACTTCAGACATACTGCTCACGCATCCCTGTTACCCTGCCAACAGGGCAGCTTGGAAAGGACCCTCTTTGCTGTGGTGATTATTGGGGCAAAAAGCAGGTCAGAGACATAGGGCAGCAGGTAGGGCATTTGTCTTACACACAAATGACCTGGGTTCAATCCTCAGGACCACATATGGTTCCAAGCCCACCAGGAGTGATTCCTGAGCACAGAGCTAAGACTAACCCCAGAGTACCCTTTGGGTGAATGTTCGGGGGGGGAGAGAGAGAGAGAGAGAGAGAGAGAGAGAGAGAGAGAGATACAGCCTTCTTCCTAACTCTTATCCTCCCACCCTCAAATAGGAGGACACTGTAAATTAAACTAAAAAGCAAAGTTTTGAAGACCAAGTCCAAAACTCTAGAAAGTGAAGAAAACTAACACCCTTTGTGGATCCTTCTTGTTCATGAGACCCCTACCGATTCCCAACCTGAATGGGAATGGGATTTGGATTAAAGGCTTCTATGAATCTCTTCTCAAGCCTGTATCTTTTTTCTTGCCTGCTCATACCCTTATTACAATGGACTATATTATTTTTTTTTGGCTCTTTTTTTTTTTTTTTTTTTTTTTTTTTTTTTTTTTTTTTTTTTTTTTTTGGTTTTTGGGTCACACCCGGCAGTGCTCAGGGTTACTCCTGGCTCCATGCTCAGAAATTGCTCCTGGCAGGCACGGGGGACCATATGGGGCACCGGGATTCGAACTGATGACCTTTTGCATGAAAGGCAAACGCCTTACCTCCATGCTATCTCCCGGACCCCGCAATGGACTATATTCTACACGGCTGTAGCGACCTAGCAGAGCAAAGGACAGTAGGTAGCAGGGAAGCATCCCCTCAAACTGCACAGGAAGTGAGTCAGGTAGCAGTGAAGTGTGCCAGGCAGATCCATTTAGATGGGGTACAAGATAAATCAGAAACCAGCTGATAGGAATCAGCTTTCTCAGCTGCTGCCCTTCTTAATCACCACTAACACCCCCACCTTTGTCTAACCCCTGCTCCCCTAATTCCTATGAGCACAGAGCTTCTTTGCCCGATGTGGTCGAGACTTCCATGGAATTGGTTTCCATTTCTGCTGGGGACAGAGTTCCCCCTGGTGGTTGGAGGCCTGAGTTTTTTTTTAGCACACTTGTGAAATTCAGGACTCTGCTAAATTGTGTGTCTTCCCAATTCAGCCCTGCATGAAAGCAGGTACGTCTTCCCCTGGAATGATACTGATCCTGAGTCACCTTAAACTTTTTTTATTCTCAATATTGTGGCCTGGACCAGTTACTATTGTGAGGGTGGATGATATAGAAGTGAGGTTGATGCAAAGATTAAGTAGCAAGGTGCCCGGGAGATAGCATGGAGGTAAGGCGTTTGCCTTTCATGCAAAAGGTCATCGGTTCGAATCCCGGTGCCCCATATGGTCCCCCGTGCCTGCCAGGAGCAATTTCTGAGCATGGAGCCAGGAGTAACCCCTGAGCACTGCCGGGTGTGACCCAAAAACAAAAACAAAAAAAAAAAAAAGATTAAGTAGCAAAATGCCCTCCCTAAGAGCAAGAGAGATAGTTGCAGCGTGATTTAAACATGGTTAACCTAGGTTCAATTCTTAGCACTGTCTGGTTTCCTGCACCTTGCCAAAAGTAATTGCTGAACACTGACTCAAGAGTAAGCCCTGAGCGTAGTCAGGTGATCCCCAAAACAAACAAAAAATGCCCCTTTTACTCATAGGGGAGCACCTTTAACTCATAGGGAAGCTCATATGGAGGTGTGTTGCGACTTTCCCATCTTTTTTTCTAATTCCTTCCCATCCATCTTGGCCTTTCTCCTTGCCTCACTCCCTACTTCCCGATCCTGATCTGTCTCCTTGGTTCTGTGCCCTTGTATCTAACTTCTCTACTTATTAGCTTCCTCATTCTCCATAGATTTTCTTCTGGCCCCTGCTTTCTCATCCCTTTCCACATTCCCATGGTATCTCAACTCCTACTTCTGGGGCCAAAACGACAGCACAGTGGTAGGATGTTTGCCTTGTACTCCGGCAACCCAGGATGGACCTAGGTTCAATCCTAGGTATCCCATATGCCGGGAGTGATTTCTGAACACAAAGCCATGGGATTGTGCCAGTAACCCCTTAGTTCTGTCAGGTATGGCCCAACCCCTCCCCCCAATCAACTCCCACTTCTCTCCTCAGTGCCCAAGTTGAGAACCCTCTTGCATTCTGGGTCATGAGAGGCCACTTCTGATTAGTGCATCTGCAGATTGCACTTGAGTTCTTACAAGGAGCACGGAGAGTTTTTCAGGCCCACTTCAGCCCCAAAACCTTAACCTCACCTCCTGTCTTCGTTTCTAATGATGTTTGAATATTCTCTCTTGTCCCTCTGCTCTGCTGAATGTTCCCACCCAGCATTGTGCCTACTCTCTCCACTGTTCCTCCACCTGCAGCTATCTCCTTCCTCCTGTTGACACTTCTCTCTTCTAGACCATTCTGTGTGCCCCGTCCCCTTTCTCTTGCACCGGCCTGCAGAGTATCCCTGTCTTTCCAAACTGCATTTTCTCAAACAGCCGACAGTATCTCTTCCCTGTCACTGTAAAAGCTTTTTCATTTCCAGTTGGAGCCATTTTCCTGATCATTTTTCTCTTTAAGATTACACTGATGAGTTCATGTGGTCCTTCACTGTCAATCATGCCCTGGAATGGAGAGCACTTACTGAAAACTTGCATTTTAATTGGGAGGCCTGCTAGTCTGGCCAATATAGGAGGGTACCTGCTAACTAGCCAGCATGCCCTGGGATCTTTGGGGAGGAAAACTGAGAGCACAGGGAGTCTAGCACCAGAGAAAGCACAGAGCACTGGGAGTCTGGCACCAGGGAGAGCACAAGAGGTAGAGCACAATCTTGAAGACCTGAGTTAGATTCTGCTAAGTTCACAATATCTCGGTGTGGCCCCCTGACAAATACCAAGTGTAAGTACAGGACAATCAGGCCTGCATTTCTGGACCAGACATGCCAGGAAGTGGCCCCTGAGCCCCCCAGCACCCACCCCCAAGGATCTCTATTTTTGTTTTATTTTTTTTTTGTTTTGGAGTCATATTCAGCCATACCTAGACCTTACTCCTGGCTCTGGGCCCTGGAGTGGTTCAGGTGCCCAGATACAAACCCATGTTGGATGCAGACAAGGCAAGCAGCACTATCTAGCACCCCCATTTTATGTTATTGAGTTTGGGAGTCATACCCAGAAGTTCTTAGGGCTGTTCCTGCCTTTATACTCAGGGATTACTCCTGCGAAGCTCAGGGGACCATATGGGTCTGAAGCTGGGAATTGAACTGAGGCCAGATGCGTGCAAGGCAACAGCCCTGAAAATCCTGGTTTTTTAAAGTATGGAATAACTGTCCCCTTCCTCACCAGATGGATGGGAAAGGTTCAGTGAAAGGAGCAGATCCCAAGCACAGATCTCATTTCCATTTCTCCTGTCAAGCCCCTCAGAAACACAGCCAGCTGCACCCTGGGTGTCCAGCCTCTCAGGTGAAGGCAGTATCCTGCCTACAGGAGGTTACAGGTTCTGTCCTCAGAGCATCATCCCTATGTGGGGCCTTTGAGGGGCTCGTGCTTCCCAGCCCCAACCTCACTTGAAATATCTCAATAAGTCACTTTAATAGGTGAGGACACTCACAGTCCTAGAAATAGCACAAAAGCATAGAGACACATGTGCGCACACATGGTCACATTCACCAACATACATGTATAGACACACTTGCACACATATGGATAGACACATATGTACACAGACTCATAGCCACATATGCAGACATAAATGTGTGCATGTGTGAGCATGCATATGTATGCATTATACATAAGCATATATAGCCATGTGTTCATGCACACATGGACACAGTCAGATAGACTACCTCTTTGATAGCTGCATGTTCATGTTCAAACAAGTAAACTAACCAGACATGAAAAGGAAGAAAAGGCTTCATGGATCGTGGGTTGCTATTTGTCTTGTCCCTTTTTGGAGTCTTTCATGTCTGAGGAGGAGCAGGGAGAGTGGTTTGGAAAGTGGTGGTATCACTGCTCCGAGGAAAGAATAAGTCAGTTGTCCCCTGCACAAAACATTTCTGGTGGCATATTAGTGCATCTATGTACCTAGAGTCTCCTATTATTAGTACATTGGCTGCTTTCTCCATGGAGAGTTCCAAGGCTGGCAGATGGCATACCACCTAGAGCATGGGCAGGTATGTAGGCCACTCTGTGCCCTGAAGAAGACCAGATCTTTGCCACCAGAGCATCATCTGGCATAGGGACTGGCTAAATGTGACCCCTACCACCAAATTCAAACTGGTATGAGATGAGGAAATGAGAATGAATTCTTCCTTAGCTTTTGTCTTTTTCTTGTAGCTAACACTATGTGGGAACCCTTAAAACAGTCAGTCTTCTTGTGTGGAATCACCTTAAATCCATGCCCACTAGCAGTTGTGTGATGGGCATCATTGAAAGCTGTTTATTTCTCTGTAGCTCCATTCCCTGCCACCACTCAGCTCATAGACAATGAGACAGAAGCTTCTCTCAGAATCTAAAAGCACCTTCCAGTTTGGCACAGAGTTGAAATCTGGCTGCTCAAAGTGAGGGTGATTAAGGTGCTTCTTTTGATGAGGGTAGTTCAGAGTGTTTTCTTAGAGAAAAATGAGCTTGACCCAGTTCTCTCCACCATCATAACAGCTCTCCATGCCCTGAGGAGGACACGGACCTACAGTTCCCCAAGCCCCTTTCTACCTCTCTATCTTCCCACTCATTGAAAAAGTATCAGGTTGAGACAGCTACCACATACTCATTAAGGCTTCATTAATTATTAAAATGCATTAATTGAGGTTTAACCACTTAGAAAGTGGATTTCGTATTTGTGCCAGTAGCTGAACCTACTCATTCTGTTCTTAATTATCAATGGTGATCGGTTTGACTTGGGATCACCTTTCTTATTAAACTTCAACCCAAGCTTGATTAGAGATACTGAATTATAAGCAAGACTAATGCATTTCCCCTGGGGACAAAAGTCCATACTGGGATGGACCCAGGGAAGCCCTGAAATGCACCTGAAGTACAACTCTAGGTGTAGAAAAATCTAGATAAATCAAGCCCTGAGTTTCCACCTACATAGGCTGCAGGAGCTGTGACAACTACTGGAAAATAAAACTTGAATGGCCAGTGAATTACCATAGCACTGTCTCTGGATCTTATGTAGAATGTGCTGTGCAGAAGTTAGCAGTAAGATAAGGTGACTCCATGGTTCCATGTCTACCCAGGAGACAGGCAGGCCTGGGAAGTCAGCAGGTGACAGTCTCATCAGCTGGTGGACACAACAGAGCATGATCGAAGCATGAGACTTCACTGGAGGAGCTGGGCTTCCAGCCCCAGAGCTGATGTTTATGACCTAGCTATCTCGAGAACTTTGCCATCACTCTGAGCTTCCTGCCATGTCAGAAACTGCAGCAAGATTGTGCAGGGAAGACTGTGAAATGTACACCCAACTACATGTTGCTTGAAAAAGAAAAGACCTTCTATAAGGCAGCCCTGATGACTGCCACACCACTCTCTGGGA
Organism: Crocidura indochinensis; assembly: GCA_004027635.1. NCBI lineage: Eukaryota > Metazoa > Chordata > Mammalia > Eulipotyphla > Soricidae > Crocidura > Crocidura indochinensis. The sequence goes on along the minus strand of PVKC010026299.1, from coordinate 9,431 downwards.
CACCCACCTCTTTGGTCAGCGCCTGCTTGGGCTCCTGGTGCATTAACCAGAACTGCTGCTGCAGGGGTCTCTAAGGTCACAATTCTTGGGGGACTCAGCCCAAAAGAAATGGGCAGGAAGCCAACAAGAGACTCAGTTGCATTTGGAGCTGATGTGGTGTGCGCTGGTTGAGAACCCTGGTCAGATTGACTCCATGAACAAGGGCCAGGAGGCCTTTCTGGAGGTTCTGGGTGGGAAAGGGGCCATCTAACTTGCAAACACAGAGAAAAATGGGAAGCCGGTACATGGGCCCTGTGGATAGCTCCAGCTTCTTCATGGAACATGTTTCTTCATGGGATTGTGATGTGGACATCTTTGTGACTTTGGGATCCTGAAAACTATCCCAAGTCTATTTTAAATCACCCACCTTGAGGGTCTTTAATCACAAAGAATTTTGTTCTCCCACAATAGAAATGGGTGGGGGCTGCCTTTCTCCTGGGCCTGAAGCAAATGGTTTGCTCCCCTCAGTCCCTATGTCTGCCCAGGGCCTCCCTCCTTGTAGGCCTTAGCCCTCTTAGAGATAGTCCTGCTCCCACAAGGTTGGAACTCTCTCTAGTGCCTCTTAGCTGAATCACCTCTTTCAAGACCAGCCCTCCAAGTTCAGTCACCTTCCAAGCAATTAGACAACAATACATGGGTTTTCAGGGGACGCAATTAAGATGCTGGCAGATCAACAACCCCGTGTTCACGAGCAGCTGTGTCCGGACTTGGGCAATTTAGGAATAAAGTCTGTTGTTCTGCCTTTACCTTCCATCATTGGAACTGCCTCCACCCTACAGCCCCATAACCATTCTACCCCTACTCTGAACAGTAGTGGGGCCATGTTGGAACCAAGGTCAACTTGGCACAGTGATGAGGCCAAATGGTGAAATTAGGGCCATTCTATGGGGAGCATTCAGTGTGCCAGGAAAAAGACTTGGCATTGCTCTAATGATTTACTGAACCTTTTGCTTTGAGATAATAAAACACTTCATCAGATTGTCTAACAGTTTATATTATTACTTAATAATAAAGTAAGTGCAGAGCATAACACAGCTGTAGTACAGTATTCAGATGTTGCCATCTTTCTCTCTTGGCTAAAATGGAGTCATTTAACCCAGTGCTGAAAGGAGGCTTAATCCACCAAACTGGGTCAGGCAAAGACCACTGGGTTGACTTGAAGCCAGGACAATAAATTTGAGAGAGAAGAAACCTTTTAATGGCACTACATTTAAGGAGAGTTTGGGTGTGAGGAATAGAGGATGAGAGGAAAGGGGGGCTTTGGAATCAATGCCATGACCCGAGACCTGGCTCCATGGACAGTGGTGCAGTGGAGCAAAGGGAAGCTAGAGAAGAGTTAGCAGGTACTCACTTGGAGTAGCAGGGCTGAATATGAACTGGGAAGTAAGAGTGTACCCTGGAGCATAAGTTCTCATCAGGGGCGTCTCTCCTGAAAAAGGAACCAATGTGGGCTTTCTGCATCCCCCCAAGAATGCAGTTTCCTCATTGAGTGGTTGTTACTGGTGCTGGTGGCATCTGATTTCGTGTGCTTTGCAACCTGAGACCATAGACCCTCTTTCTATTGCTTTCCTCTCATAAGAAAAGAGGTTATTCAAGAAGGTATATTACAGCCCCATGTGCCTGTTTTCCAAAAGGAAAATGAATAGAATTCCTAAGAAGGACATCTCTCCTGGCTAAAGGAGAAGAACATTGTTCTTCCCATAGTATAGAAAGGTATCTCAGATTGGAGTGGATGGGGCCTTCTCCGATGTCTGTTTTCACACACTTATTTTGCCTGAGATGTGGTCTGGGATGGTGCAGATCGCCAGGAAGACGGGCAAGAAGCCCAAACATAGGGGCAGCAAAAGGGTCCTCAGGAGGACATGATTTCTGGCCCTGCTATACTTTTATATGTGAAAATAGGAGGAGGAGATGGTCACCAGCTTTCTTGATCATCAAATGGTCCAGGAATCCTAAAGGACCCATTAGAAGGAATCACCTTCTAACTTGGGGACTTCTGGTTTGCTCTCCCTTAGCTACTACCCCCATGTAAAACTGCAGGTGAGTAGGAAGGCAGGAGAATGAATGGACATGGTTGGTCAATAAAAGGCCACTCTTTTCCCAGAGCAGACAAGTAGAGAGAGATTTGGAGCCCACAGAAAAAAGGCTTTCTGAAGTAGATAATCACAAATAACCAAGAAATGGACCAAGAAAGAGTATTGTGGTTTGCTCAGAAAAGAACTAACCTGGGTTTGATTCCTGAGAGAACATTGTCCCTGAGCATCACTGAGGTGTTCTTAATCTCTCCATCACACCAGGACTTAAACCTGACATTTGCACTGGACCATTGACCTGGTGGGTTGAAAATTACCACTGGGGCCCCCAGATTTCCTACATATGGCAATGAATTCCTCCAGAAAGAATAGTTAGAGACAGGAAATTCCTGCTAGGGGAGAAATGATCCAGGGAAAGAAACTTCTAAAGAAATGCTGTCAGAGGTGGCCAGAGAGATACCGCAGAGGTAGGATGTTTGCCTTACAACCCAGAACAGATGATGGTTTGAATCCCAGCATCATATGGTCCCCTATGCCGCCAGGAGCAATTTCTGAGTCAAAGCCTGGAGTAACCCCTGAATGCTGTTGGGTGTGACCCAAAAACTAAAAAGAAAAAAATAAATGCTGTGAGGCATCCCTGGGAGCAGAAATTGGGATTTATTTTAATAGAGTAGAGGTCTCACACCATTTCACATCTTTCAACCAGCTGACATTGAATGTCTGACTCTGGTTCCAGAGAGAGCAGCATTCCCACAAGAAGCATGGGCTAGCACCACTGAGGCCCTGGCTGCTAATAGAGAGCCAGGCAAGGACATAGAGTTGGAAGAGACTCAATTGTATTTGTAGGAAGAAAGGTGTGAGATAGGTAAAGCAGCAAGTAAAAGAACAATCATTCAACACAAGTTTTGTGCACCTGGCTTGCTATTTAGGAAAAATTTATGCAGGATCCCTTCCTCACTCCTTATATCAAAAACAAGTTCCACCCAGATTAAAAGATACATATAAATCCACAAGAGTAAGAAGAAAAAGAAATAAATACATATTTCTCGTAGATGTGTGACAGAATGTGTGTGTACAAAGTCAGAGGCTAAAAACAATCTGTGGGAAATTGTTGGCAAGACAAATGACAGAGGGCTAATTTCTTTCATTTGTCATCTGAGGGTTCTTATAATTCAATGAAAGAGAATTCTTAAAATTCAATTTAAGGAAAGCTTTTATGAGCCAGTAGAAAAATGGGCAAAGGACATTTTCAAGGGAAAAATAGTAATAAGCATATCAAAAGAATAACCACTTCAATCATTTTTAAAAAGCAAACTAAAATATGGTTGATTGTTTTTAATCTGCTAGATAGAAGAGATGAGAAGTTTGATTATATCTACATGCCCTTCTTTGTAAGGGTGTAGGAATCAAACTCAGGGATGCCTTTTGGTGGGAGTACAATGTGGTGACAACTCTGTTGAGAAAATTTGGCAATTTCTATCAAAAAATTTTATTCAAGTGTCATTTTAGAAGAGTTTGATGTCTTAGCATTTAACGGAGAGAGAAGTATTTATGCATGCACATCCATACATAAGGACGAGATATTCATCACTGTGTCCCAGCAAGGAGCTAAATGTCACACAAATGTCCTGAAAGATTTAACTACAATATGGCCCATTAGCAAATTTGTAAACAGTGATTAAATTAAACAAAGCTGATCTACATGTTTCAGTTCCCTGTTCTGATAGACTAAGCCACGACCACAGATTGGTCTAAGACAAAACCGCCTTTTTCTGTCTCTTGGGTCTGGCTTGGATCTGCCCCTGGCTAGAGAGACTCATGCAGGTTAGGCAGACTCTCTCTTTCTTCCTTTGCTATTCCTTCCAGCTCTGCTCTCGTGGTAAAGGAATGCTGAGGCCTCTGCTCCCCTTTGCTCTTCAGCCTGCTGCCAAGAGTTCCTCAACCCAGCAGGAGGAACTGCTTTGAAAAGTGCCCAACTCAATGCCTTTCTGAGAAGACTCAATTTCCACATGATCGGCTGTGGAATGACAGGTTGTGAGCTTCAAGACACCTTGGAGTAAAGGCTGCATCCTACAGCTCAGCTTCCATGCCCTTTGTAGCTGCAGACTAACTGGGTTCCTATGGCCTCCAGGACCACAGGTACCAGGATATTTGGCATTTGTTTGAAGAGATGGTCATTTGGGTTCGCCTGGAAGTTTGCTGTGGATATGTCCGCACATAAACACACATACACACACACACACACACACACACACACACACACACACACACACGCAGAGTGTGATTCATTCATTGTCTAGGGGCTGTATTAGCCAGGTGTGAGCCATAGCTCAGGGAAGTGACTGAATTGCAAGTAGATCATTTCTCTGTAGCCGCCTCATTCAAATAGCCCTTCTCTGACAATGCAGTGTGCTTTCTCTAGAGACACAGACGTAGGCCCCAGCTTTCAGAGACTATTTTGGGATGAATGGGCTGCTGGGCTGGCTTTTGTGGGTTCTTGTTAAAGGCACTGATTCTGGAACCCTTAATTCTGGGCTTTGTCTCCATGGCCAGACACGGAGTGTGAGCTGCTGCTAAAGGCTGATGCAAGAGCTGGGTTGAAAAGGACACTGCTCATAAGCACCAACCTTGGGGGTGCATGCTATGTTCTAGAGAAGAAATTCAGGTCATCTCTGTCTGCCACTCTGCATCTATCTATCTGTCTGCATGGCTGGCTCACTGTTGAGCCTATTGAGAGGGCAAAGCTGAGGAAATAGGTGCTGAATGGTGGAAGGACTCTTTCAGAGATGCTGCCTTGACCCCTCAGGGTCAGGGTTTTGCTGGTGGAAGGTTGTGTCCTAGCAAGATGGCATGTATGACCCAGCCCAATCCAGAGCTAATGACCAGAATTAAGGAGCAGAATTGTGATGTATGCACAGTGCCATGTGTTAAGACCTCAGTCACCTTCCAGAAGGGCTGCTTGCTCAGAGCTTCTATGTAGGGTTCTCATGAAGGAAAGAACTGGAGCCAAAGAGAGAGCCACATGAAGGAATTCAAGGAGTAGAGGAAGCAGGTCCCTAAACTTCATTTAGTGTCCTGGTAACAGCTCAAGCTGAGTCCCAGGAGGGGCTCTGCTCTGAAGACTCCTCCTTTGTTTGAGCAATGGGAAGGGCATAATTACCCAGGTGTGAGAATCCAAGTAAGTGGAGAGGAGGGTTTGAAGGCATCAGATGGTTCCCATGCTCCTAAATTAGAACCCTGAAGGGTGCCAGGCAGCTGGAGTCAGACCTGGTAGGCCATGAATTCCTGGCAACAGCATGAGCCCAGTCCATAGGGAGGAGTGCTCCTGGTATGAGCCCTGTCCCTCCACTGACCCTATAGATATGTCTCAAAAAGCCTACCTGTGCCTGGCACTAGGTGGTGGCTGACTGTTGCAGAGAAGCTGAGTAAAGAATTTTCTCTGTCTTCACAAAGCTCACTAAGGACAAATATAGACTGGGTCCCAATATTATTGAATGTAAAGTATAGCAGTAACAGACAATGGAAGAGCAGGATGTCTGGACACAAGACACTTCTGGTCATGGTTATTGGGACCTAAACAGAGGGGAAGGGCAAATGCTCCTGCATAGAGGAGCAAAATCTCAGTTACTGGGAAGCATGAGGGATGGGTGGCAGTGCTAACCTTTCCCAATTCTGGCTCCCACCAGCAAGCTGCCGAATGCATCTGAGTTTGCATACTTGCATATGCAGTATTTTTTCCAATTCCCCAAATAGCAGTGTGGGTCCCAGCCCCATTCTACAGATGAGTAATGAGCTTGGGTGAAGCACAACTCATTAGCTATGGTACTAATGAGCAGGGTGGAGGGGAGGCGCTGCCAGAAACCTATAGTGCTTCTCCCTCCAGAGTTCACAGGAACCTGAGGGCAAGGGGAAGAGGAAAGGAGGTACAGAGCAGGTGGAGATGGAAGTGGGGGCCTTAACCAAGGCTTCTTCCTCATTGATACCTAGAGAAAAGGAATAGTACCTCACTAGAGATTGATATGTTCAAACCAGCAAGCAGTTCCCTATTAGATCCTCAAAACTGACTGGCAGAAAGGGGTTATGAAGACACCATGTGGCTCGCCATCCGGGACTACCCCGAGAACTTCCAGGAAATATTCACTACCAGCAATGTTTTGGTTTGTGATATCTTTGTTCTTCCCATTATCCCCATTCAAAGCCTTAGAAACCCCATTGAACAAATTCATTGCCCATGTCCTTACAGGCACAATAAAGTTATAATTCCTCCTCCACTCATCTACTCCTTTCCCTCTCCTCTGCCATCACACTACTGTGAACCTTATTCCCCACCAAGTTTCTCTGCCCCCCACTCCTCATCCCTTTTCACCTGTTGACATACATCCCATAGGAAGCCAGGAGATCCCAGCATCCACTACACTCCCCATTCACAACCACAGTAGCAGCATCTCATACTCAACCAATGCTTGCTGAATGAAATCATCTTGAATGAGTCTACACTGCCTGTGCAAACAAACCCCTCCATCTGTATCCAGAGCCTTGTACAATCCCTTTTCCACCTTCAACTCCTCCCTAACACCTAGCCATTGCATAAGTCACTGAACCACTTTTCTCTAAGAGATCTGTATGTTTCTAATCCCTTTACTCCTGCAAGGAGTCTCATCTCATTCCTTTCCTCTGCTCTCCATGAACAGGTGTCTCCCATCTGTAGAGACCCCAATGAGATGTTCCCTCCACCACTGAGCCTTATCAGGCCATCCCTAACCTGAGATGTGTGTTTTGCTGTGAGTGCTTGAAAAACAATGAAAGATGTTAAGGCACTTTGGTTCTCTGAATCTCATTTTTACATATCTATTTTTATTAGTTATTTTGACTCCCCTTATCTCACACAATTGCCATGAAATCATGTATGTGAAACTATTTGGTGAAATATTATAGAGGGCTGCAATAAAATAACAACTGCGCACTTATTATAATCATCATCACACATACAGAATTCTCTCCCTATTATGTTCTAGGTCTGCTGGTTTCATGCAATAACCATGAAATGTGACTCATTCAAATTGAGGATCACCAATTTGTATTGTAATTGTATTATATTACAGTTTGTTATATTGCAAAATTATTACAATATACAAATATACAAGATACAAATTGTATACAAATTGTTTGTATATTATTTGTATAAATTTACCAGGAAAAGTCAAAATCTATTCAATTATTTTATAATGATCACATATTAAATGCATGTTTCAGATATGTTTGCTTGAATTAAACATCTTAATCCAAATATATGCCAGATTTCTTTTCACTCATTTAAAGTGGCAGCTCAGAAACTTAAAACGACATAGATGACCCCGAATTATGATTCCATTGGTCCCTGCTGACCTCAAAAGTTGGAAAGGCATTGTGTTCATCATTTGTAGCACTTTACGGGAACACGATCAATATTTGTTGAGCGAATTGATTGAGTTAAATATTCACTCACTCAGTAATTCTGGAAAAGGTTTGGTTGAGATATTGAATTGTGTGAGAGGGTGTTGGGTGGAAGTTTTCAGGGCCTGGTCAGTATATGAGTTCCACCTTGTCACATCCTTCTCTACCACCACCATTTACCATTACAATCATCTCCACCATCACTCTACCTTTTCACCTTTAACCATTATCTCCTCCACTGCTACCCAACTATAAGGAGACACTCAGGCATCCTGCCTCAATTTCCTGTATCTGTCCTGCCCACCCTTCCCTGTAACTAGCTAGTGCTCAGTTATTGGTGGGGAGGAGAGGCAAATTTCCAGCCCTCTCAACACAACATCCGAAGGTCACAGTCCCTCAAGTCCCTCTTGGGGAGTAGGAGATATGGGCAGCTAACCCCCCTGCACAGGGAGAGGTGATAGCTTGGGCTGAAACCTGGAGTGTCTCCTATTGGGCCACACACACTTGCCACCTGTTTTCTTTGGGACTCATGCCAGAGCAGAAAGAGGAGCCAGAAGGTTGGAAACACTCTGAGCAAGTGTGGACAGGCCCACTGGGCAGCACGCCCCAGACCTGCAGGACCATGCTTGCTACACATTGACTGCAACCCTCTCCCAGTTCCCTCCATTCTCCTTGGGCCCAAAGTCTGACTCTGCCACTCCAGAAACACGAAATTCCCTCAACACATGCTCATGTGACCTGACCCTGCACACACAGGGCTGTATCTCCAGACAAAGTACTGCTACCCTCATATACCTTCCCATCTACAGTGATTACTCAGTCATGGTCCCAGGATGAGTCTAAGATAGAAGCTACAAATGTGAACCCCCAAAGTGGAGACACCCTGTGGCCCTGCCTCCTTTTGACTCTGTAATAGCATTGGAAGAGATTATATGACTTTTTAAAATAGAGTCTTAACAGGCCTCGGAGAGAGGGATTTGTCTCTCCTGAGTGTCTTTTCCTCGGGATATGTGTCAGAAGGATTCTTAAATCTTCAAAAACCCCTCATCTCTCTGCGCGCCTGAGAACGTGGTAGCAGTAAGGCGCAGTGAAAAAACCCACTGATAGACAGATGGAATGGTGTAATTATACGCAGGAGGGAGAGAGGCAGCGTTTGCTGAAATTATTAGTGTGGGCAGACAATTAGAGGCTTTTCCAGAAGATTACACTTTTCCCTCCCATCTGCGCTCCATTTAGGAGTTTTTACATTCACAATGCTATTTCCTCCTCAGCTGTGCCATTTGCCATTTTGCCCAAATTATTATTGTGCTTGACTCGGCGTTTGTTCAAACTTCGCCAGCACTCCCAGCTCCTCTTTTCGGCCCTCACACTCTCCTCAGGCCCACTCGCTCCTTCTTGCCCCATCACTTTCCATCTCTCCTTCCTTTTCTCTCCCTGGTTCCTGCCCAATCTCCCCGGGCTGACTCCATCCTGCCCATAGGAAGTCAGGGAGTCTCATGGGAAAGAGTAAGAAGCAGGTCACAGAGATCTGTAGATCTTTTTTTTTTCCTTGGGAGCTTTTGCTGACACACCAGGAGAAATGAAGTACCCCAGGAGAGGACACTTAGAAGTCATGATTTTCTGTGGGATCAAAGACCCCTCATCTTTCCATTCAATGCCCTGAATTCAGGTTCGGGGGATTGATCCCAAGTCTAATCTCTGTGCTTCCCTGGTCTGAGGTCCCAGGCCTGTAATTTATACTGTTGATGTCACATTCAAGCATTCACGGTTCATTGGGTCTCAATGGCAGGGCTCAATGTAGGGAAGCATAGGAGAAACTTCAGGATTGAGTCCAAGTTAGCCCATGATGCCAGGGGCAGGCACTATGGCTAGGAAGGAATATTTCCTCCTTCTAGATGAGTGATAAGGGTCTCATGGTCAAGTTCC